>CM042252.1:26766716-27026716 GCA_023566225.1 Romanogobio albipinnatus | reverse complement strand
CCTCATCTTATTTCTGTTCTCTCTCTCTCTCTCTCTCTCTCTCTCTCTCCTCTCTCTCTCTCTTCTCTCTCTCTCCTCTCCTCTCTCCTCTCTCTCTCTCTCTCTCTCTCTCTCTCTCTCTCTCTCTCTCTCTCTCTCTCTCTCTCTCTCTCTCTCTCTCTCTCTCTCTCTCTCTCTCTCTCTTCTCTCTCTCTCTCTCTCTCTCACACTCTCTCGCATTTTTAATGAGTATGTGCAAAAAAGCCTGAAACTCTAGAATTGAAGTGAAAATAAATAATGTATATTTTTTATTTTTTAGTATTTTATTTATTTAATTTACCAGTTGTAAGCACTAGTAGTGTTACGTAGGCCCTTTGGGAACTAAATTATCTCTCACTTCAGAGTAGGGTCTAAATCAGCACAGTAGGAGGCTAGGAGCTACCAGTGACGTTAGTGTACGTTGATTAGCCGAACGCATGCCATGCGAACTACAGCAAAAGTCATTTAAACAAAAACTAAACTTTAAATCTAACTCCACGAACATGGAAAACAGCGACAGACAGCCACTTCTTAACCAATTTCGGCATCCTCTATCCCAAGTGGTTCCCAACCTTGTTGTCCTGAAGTCCCTGGTACAAGTATTTTTTCTGCTCTCCTTGTGTCCGTCTTCAGTGTGTCCCATCTCTGGCCTCTGTTAACGTCCGTTTACAGACTTTGTAATATTTCCACTCAAATTACATTTTATCGACTGAAATAAAACAAAAAACGGAACTGACCGTTCTGAGAAGAGTGTGGAAGAAGAGCAGCACATGTACAATATATAGATGTACAGCAGATACAGTTAATTTATTAACAGGCTTTACTAAACTATGCTACTAATGGGGGCGCAGACCCCAGGTTGAGAAACCACTGCTCTATCCTTCAGTTGTTGAATGCCTCACATAAATTACTTCACTGTTGGCCAGCTTACATCACTTTAGAATATCTGACGTTGCGAAATGCAACAAGGAAAATGGCCCTTGGGGAAAATTTTGTTCTTGGGGGACCGTCCTGGTGGCTAGTTCCCTATAATTAGTGCGAAAGCCCTCAGTAAACTAAGAATGCGAAAGTCTGCCGTGATGGAATCTTTAAGGTGAAGGATGCAGGCAAAATGGAGAGAGTAGAAGAAGAGGAAGAAGTCTCATTGAAAGAAAGAGTGGGAAAACAAAAACCAAAGAGAGGGTGGGAAAGTATCTTTACATAAATTACAGCAGTGCTGACCAGGACAATAGAGCATTGTTCAAGCTTGAGAGTGTATACACAGCACAGAGCCTTTGTGTCAAACTTCACAAACCCACCCCTACCCTGATACTGTGTGTGTGTGTGTGTGTGTGTGTGTGTGTGTGTGTGTGTGTGTGTTTGTCTATTGTTCACTTCAAAGAAAGCGTAACAATGTGTCTGTCTTTTTAATTGTTTAAGCTCGATCCTGTAGCTGAAAACAAGGGATCAGTGTGTCCGATCTAAATTCAAGTTGTAGTGTGTGTGTGTGTGTGTGTGTGTGTGTGTGTACAGGAGCATTTGAGGATAAAACAGAAGAGAAAACCGCTAAAGAGTCGTGATTTCAAGACAAACTGTACTTTATTACAGGAAGCATCTTTAACAGTGACCCTTTCATTAACTTGTTTGCTTTTAAATTGATAACATGGCTCAAGTTTTGCCTAAACTTGTGAAGCTTATGCAGCTCGAGTCTGACTGTCATTAAAGGATTAGTTCACTTTAAAATAAAAAAATTCCTGATAATAAATTAAATTAAACAAAAAAAAATGTGGTCCAATATATTCGTGTCTTCTTTCTTCAGTGGAAAAGAAAATTCGTTTTTGAGGAAAACATTACAGGATTTTTCTTCACATAATGGACTTCAATGGCAACCAAAATGTTGAAGGTCCAACTCAATGCAGTTTCAAAGTAAGGGCTTCAGAGGCTCTGCATGATCCCAGCTGAGGAATAGGGTCTAGCGAAACCATCAGTCATTTTCAAGAAAAAAATAAACATTTATATACTTTTTAACCTAAATTGCTCATCTTGCGCTGCTCTGCGATGTGCCCACAGATTTCGCAATCAGGTCGGAAATGTCACACTAGACATAGGCAAGGCAAGGCAGTTTGTATTAGTCTTCTCACAAGCACTTTGTCAACACGGGGGGCGGTATTTCTGCCTACGTCTAGCGTGACCTTTGCGACGTGATTATGTAATCCGTGGTGTGTCGCAGAGCAACGTAAAATCTAAGATAAGACCCTATTCCTCAGCTGGAATCGTGCAGAGCCTCTGAGCCCTTAGAAACGACATTGATTTGGACCATTGTGTGGAGAAAAATCCTGAAATGTTTTCCTCAAAAAAACTTACTTCTTTTCCACTGAAGAAAGACATGAACATCTTGGATTGGAGTAAATTATCAGGAAATTATCATTTTGAAGTGAAATAATCCTTTAAATCAACAATGACTTAAAAAAAAACACAATTTTAAATACATCAAAATGTTTAATAAAATGCATACATTGTCTCAATATACCACTTCTTTAATGAACATGTTTTGATTTTCTGTATTAAAATGAATGTAATTTTTTTGCATAATCTTTTATTATTTCTTAAATCATAATAGAATATAATAAATATTTAACAAATCGGTGTCATTTGGTGCAACCAACAAACCTCGTTTTTATGACAAGGCATATGCTTAATACAAGTTATGAAATATCATGTGGTGTGGCACCCCAAAATATTATGATATTTCTGAATTAATAATTCATGGTGGTACTTTTAAAAATATTTATATATTTAAGGTCCAAGGAAAATATATATTTTTACTTTTTTCTTGAGGATTGCACCACATATTAGATCAATTAAATGTATACTTTTCTTGAAAATTATATAAAGGATTTTTTTTTTAAGTATAAATATAAAGTACATTTTTCAATTAAACTTCCCACTTAAATTTCTATGGTGGTAATAGAATTTTTGAAGAACAAAATAAGAAAAAGAGTATCCCTTTTACTAGTGGTCGCAGACTTTTGCTTTGAAATCCATAAGGTACGGCACACATGCATATGGGGTTCATAAAACCAAAACACACACACACACACACAGCCCCTCTGGAGTCAGCCGTTCTCATTATCGTCAATGTGAAATTACTGCGCATGCTAAATGGATGTATCTGCGGTTGTTAGACGTTCGGTTAAAAGCCTCTCTACTGGATGAAAATGGCCGCTGCTGTGGTGTGTGTTACTGAAATGGCTGCTATGGATTTATGGTTATGATTAAATGTGGAGCCAGAGACAGCTCTTTAAAACTACAGACCCACTCAAGCCTGAATTTAAGCGTGTCTACCTCAGACTTGCTGCTCAGATTCTGGGAAGAGATTCAGAGCTTTATAGCTGTTATAACATGGCCTGATGCTAATGAGCTATGCACGGTATCATAGGGCACTCGCTGTGTTTCAGGGTGTTTGTTCATGTACATGTACAAAAATGCTGTATGTGTGTACAAGTTAGACTTACCCTTCTTCATTTACATAGCATGCTAAAACATAAGAGTCATCATTTTAAAGGTGCAGTGAGTAATCCTTTCTTCTTTTAGGTAGATATTAATTATATTTTTGCCAAATTTTTTGCACTCATGAGATAACTCACCAGTAGCTTAATAAAAGCTGCTTTATTTGACATTGAGATGGTCGTCTTGTGGTGCTCACATATTGAAATCACATATTTTGGTTCGTGCATACATTATTGCCACATTTGATGCATTAGAAATATGTACCAATCGATTTATATGAACATTTTGCTATGTTTTGGCATATTTGCTTCTTTATTTTATTATATATTAACAAATCATTTAATATATATATATATGTTATATAACATTATACAAATATATTATACAACAATTTTACAAAAAAGTATAGTATTTATTTTAAATGGGCCTGTATAAATGGTGACTGTATTATAGTTTTTGTACAGTTATTGGTGATATTTAGAGGAAACTGATCTGTTCAAATGTGGTGAAATGCTGTCACCCTAATTGAAACCTGAATATTTTTCGCCAGATTCATACTGCTGTTTAAAAAAAAATATATATATATATATATTAAATATAGTCAGAATGCAGTAACCTACACATTAGTGAAATTTGTGTTATGACTGAAATTAGGTCTCTTATGATCTGTCAGAGGTTCAGCTCAACTTTGCTCCAATCCGATGAAAACTGTGTGTGAAAATTGACATCAAATGACATCAAAAATCAGTCATAAAACTTTGAGGCCTTTTTTCAGATTCAGCGTTGGCGCACTTGCTGCATTTTGCTACCTTTTCAAAAACCTTCTTTGACTGCAGTTGGACTACTTTAAAAGATAACTTTTAATTTGCTGTAAAGAACAAAGCAAAAGTGTAGTGTGATGTAAATTTATACGCATATTATCACCAACATCCAGAATGTTTCATAATCAGAACATCAACTTTCTTTTCCCACTGAGGAAATTTTAGCTCGTGTTCGAGCGGTTTGATGCAACATTGTGGAATTGTGTTCAAAACGAATATATGCAGTCATGCTTGGATCACACTTAGATGAGCTGAAAGCAAATATGACCTCCAGGTGTGTAAATAATGTTGTAACGGTGTAATCATGTAAGTTTATGAAGTGTGAATGTTTGCACAGAGCCCATCTGACTGCATCTGAGTGTCCATCATTTGTGGAACGGCTCACAGTCGGTCCTGCCGAGCTCAGCATTAACAAGCCCGTTACAGCTCCTGTTTGCGCTAATGGATTAGCCATTCCATCGGAGTCAAGCAGTCTTTTTATGGCCCAGGGTTATGTGTGTATTTGTGTTTTGTGAGAGCGGTCTAAAGCATCGATTTGGTGGCAACAAATTTAGATTTCTCTTTCTCAGTGTCAAAGACATCAGTCTCCTGTTTTACTGTCTCTCTCTCTCTCTCTCTCTCTCTCTCTCTCTCTCTCTCTCTCTCTCTCTCTCTCTCTCTCTCTCTCTCTTTCCAGCACTATCCACAGACGATGGACCCCCCCTCCCCTGTATGAAACTACGAGTCACTGTGTGCTGTCCACCGAGTAAGTACAGTCCTCTCTCTATCCCTTAGTTTTTTTTTTTTTTGTCCACACTTTTTTCCTTGGGAAAAAAAAAGCATGTCACCCCCCCCACACACACCCTCTCACGCAATCAGACATGCCCTGCTCTCTGCACGCAACCGCTCTCTCGCTTTCTCTCCTTCTCCCTGCCTACCTTCTGCTGAATTATCCTCCTCTTCCATTTTTTCCCTCTTCTGCTAATGCATTTTCCCTTTCCCTAACTTATCATTCTATTTTTTTCATCATTTTATTCTTTCTTTCTCAGCCATGTTTTAAGTGCAGAATAACATAGTAAAGTTAATGCTAAAGAATGTTGTAATTGTCTTGCTGTAAACAGCATTTGCCTTCTGTTGTTGAGAAATAACAATAATATTTTATAATTAGAATTTTTTTGTAACACATTTTTACGTTTATACTGGAATATACATATATTTTGTTATGTGCAAAAAACATACTATATGTACTACTACTACTATTACTACTAATACTAATAATAATAAACATTAATAACAAATTTAAATTATGATAATAAACATTTATTATAATAAAACAATACATTTTTGAAATTTGAATATTTTGTAGATTAAAAAAGGCATGTGTTTATTATTCTTGAATTTTATATGGATACAACACAGAACGTTTATAATAAACATACTTTTGTTTTTGTTGCAGTACTGTTTATCTACAATATATAAATGCAAATTCCAGTTTAAGCATTTTTGAAATGATTATTATAATTTAAATTCAAATGATGAATTCAAATTAAATGTATGTAAAATATGTGTATGTATGTGTATATGTATGTATGTATGTATATGTTTGTGTGCGTGTGTATACTGTGCATTTTATTTATTTATGTATACACACATACACGTGCACACACACTGTATATATACATATACTTATTTAACATGTATATATATATGATATATATATATATATATATATATATATATATATATATATATATATATATATATATATATATATATATATATATATATATATATATATATATATACATATATATATATATATCTTTTTTATGATAAATATTGCAACATAATCATATAATAAATTTAAATTGAGACATACACACACAGTATATACAGGATACACATTTAAATTTTAAATTCATAATTTTAATGTATTTATAATTTTTTTTATATATATTAGTTATAGTTAGTTATAGTTTCTTTTCTTTTTTTTTTCTTCCCCTTTTCCTTTTTTTTAAATATTATGTGCATGTTACTGTGTGTGTGCGTGTCCTATGCGTCAAGCAAGGCTGGCTCTCAGACCCCTGCAGTTATGTTGACCTTCCGCTCGGTTTGGCTGATGCAGGATCAGCAGGGAATGCCGCCCAGTAAGAGTGGGAATGGCAGTCCAGTCCGTAAGCCGTCCGACCCAATTCCACCTCCTGCTTCACACACATGCGCACACACGCGCACACCAACTCAGAAGCTGTCGAACCCAATATCTAAGTCATGCCCTGGCCCCAAACCTGCCTTCTGGCCTCTCACAGTTCCTCAAACTTTTCACGGAAACATTTGTCGTAATTCAGCTTTGAAAATGTGTTAGATTTCTTGCAGGTTAGTTTGACTGGAGATCAATAGCACTGTATTTACATTTTTCAGTTGCTCAGTTAAGTGAGTAACCATTGCATTTGTTCCACAAAAAGTCAAATCAAACCGAAACGCTGTTGTGAAATCAAATTCCTGAAGTCTTTATTGAGACTTTAAGGAGTGTTGTGTAACCTTCACTCAGAAATATCTAGTTTCTAGTTTGCGGTTGGGACAGAAAATGCTTGTGCAATTGATTTGAAATATTTGTATGTGAAACATCTGTAGCAGAGAATGATCTGAGGCGGATGTGTCGTTCATTTTAGGAGCAAATATTTGATAAGAGAAGATGGAGTTTTTTGTTGTGTTGAGGAGCCAGGGGTTCTTCATTCATTCTGACTAACATTTACTTTACCCGTGGAAGATGCTCTAATGAATGTGTGGAATGACAACCTTTCTTCCTTGTCTTTGCCCATTTTCCTCTTCTCATGCTCTTGCTTCAGATGCTCCATCCCTTTCATCCCTCTCTCTTTCCCTTTCTCTATCTATTTCCCTCTTTCTCGGTCCTCTGACCGAAACTAATCCAGACTAAACTGTAGCATCCCTGCTTCTCCCTCCCTCCTTTTTTCTTTCCCCTCCTTGTGTTTAGTCTTTCCTGGAGTGGCACTAATCTTCCCCACTCTGTTTCTTTTAGTCTTTTCCTCCCCTCCCTCATTTTTATGATCTGTCGTTACCAGAGCAAAACTAATCAGAGTCTTATCCACTACACTTTCACTGAGTTTCGTCTCTCTTCAAACCGTGTCAATTTCTGGAATTCTGCTCATCTTCTATTCCATCTGTGCCTTGCGTCATGTTCATGAATATTATAGAGGCTTCTATTTATATACATATATATATTTGACCATTCGTAAAGCATTTTGGTTGATCACTCTGAATATTTATGTTAATCAGCCAATCAATCATTCTTACTTGTGTCAGCTTTTGTCAATGGATAGTGCACAATTTCAGTTTTTGAGTGATTTTGACTGTTCATTAGGGATATGTGGTATATGGTATAATAAAATATAATTTTCTATAATATTATGTAATATAATATAGGCGAATAATATTTTTATTAATATTATATATATAATATATATATATATATATATATAATTTTTTTTTTTTTTGTGCATTATTTGCATATAATGCTTATATGCATTATACTAGTCCTGTTTTTGTTTCGCTCTTATTTTTATGAGAAGTATGCTTTTTTTCCTACAGCATATTTGAACCTGGACCACAAAATGTTTTACATCATCTGAAAGCTGAATACATAAGCTTTCCATTGATGTATGGTTTGTTAGGACAATATTTGGCTGAGATGCAACTAAATCTATGAAAATCTGGAATCTGAGGGTGCAAAAAAATCTAAATATTGAGAAAATTGCCTTTTAAAGTTGTCCAAATGAAGTCCTTAGCAACGCATATTACTAATAATAATACATTTTTGATATATTTACTGTAGGGAATTTACAAAATATCTTCATGGAACATGATCGTTACTTAATATCCTAATGATAATTTGGACCATACAGTGTATTGCTGGCTATTGCTACAAATATACCTGTGCTACTTATGACTGGTTTTGTGGTCCAGGGTGACATATTTCAGACTGTCTTCATGTATTCACTAAACTACTTGTTTTAGTTTCTATTCTGTTTGAATTTTTTTGTCCGAATTTCAACACCGTTTTATCTCTTGTCAAAATAAGTGTTCATTTAAATCCAGCAATTTTGTGTGTATGTTTTATTTGCCTTGCCCTTCCTGACATCAGCTGAAATGTGTTGAAGCTTTCTTTTCTATAAGCCTAAAACTAACCTTTAAAATGATTAATGTCTGTGCTTATTATCCTTATTTGCTTTCAGATATCTCTGCATTCTCCGCCACTTTTTACTTTCAGCCCCTCCGTCTTTTCCGCATAACTTCTTGCACACCTTCACAACACTGTTTTCCTCTGATCATTTGTATGTAAAGTCGAATGAAAGGAGAAGTGGGTGACGGGACTTTGCACCAGGGCATGTTTTGCACAGCTGGTGTTTGTTCCTCCTGGTAGTGCCACAAACCCACTTCAGTTCCTTCCTGTGGCAGGTCTTTTATCTGACAGTCCTTGTTCGACTGAGGGTCCTGTCAGACCCAGGAGCGTTAGCCTCAGAACCAGAGCCGTGGAAACAGCACTGCAGCCGCAGCCGGAGCTAAATCTCAGTCATGCGGCTCCAGCAGCAAGCTGTATTTAAAGTTTAATTAAGTAGAGCTCGTTTTGCTAGGTCATTTGAGCCTTAATGACCAGGCTCATGGGGAAACAGAACAAGCTAAGGACAGCACAGAGATCAGTAATACCAGAGGGAGTTGTGTCACAACTACATATGCGACGTACTGTCTTTTGGAAGGTTGGTTAACTCCGTAAAATAAGCCTTTTATTTGCTTGCGATGTGTTGAACTGTATGTGAATTATTAATGTATAGAAAAGAACTGAATGTAGCGCTCATAGACCTTGACGGATTCTGCAGTTGATGGTGTGTAACAGTGAAAGGTTTCCCCTGAACAGCAGCAGTCTCATGCTCAAAGGATCCCCAAAAGCTGCCACTGTGTCGCAGTTAAATCCATCCCCTCACTCGAGTATATAGCGAAAAAGAATCAATGCTCATAAAAAAAGCTTTATGATGTTTATGCCTGGATTTTGGTAGCAAGACAGCACTGAAATCCCAAAAGTGCAACCAAAACAACAAACTCGCCTTGATGGAGCGGCGTCTTGTGGAAAACAGCTCCTGGGTGCATGCCCTCGTCTTTTATCCTATTCACTTTGCTCCGCTCCCTGCACTTACTCGGGGCAACTTGTCAAAACATTAATTCTGCTGTTGTTGTTTTTTTCCCCTCCTCTCCCTCATTCAGCGTCTTACTCAGTCCTTCTCTCCCCCGCTGTGAAAAACCATTTCAGTCAGTTCTACTTTCTCTCTAATTGATCCCTGTCTTTTTCTACTCTTTTTAACTCGCTCGGTCCTGCTGTGAGCACACCATTTCCTTTTCCAGTTTCTGTCCGTTTCTCAATCTTTAATTGTTTTAAAAAGCTGCAACTCTGTCCGTTTTGCGCTGCCCACCTCAGTGGATACCTCGTCCTCCCCCTTTTATTCACCTCTCTCGCCTTGTTAGATTTGTCATTCACCAGAGCGTTTTTCCAAAGCGCGAAGAAAAAAAAAAACACATTAATTCGGTGCCTTTACACAAGTGCAGGTTTTCCCTGCAGTGACCGTTTTTTCGGAAAATATAAACAAGAAAAAATACGGTTTCATTTTCGGAATGTCAGACGTATTTTTCCGTTTTGCCAGAACTTGTAAAATTGAAGTTTTCATTTTCTTCTTTCCCCCCCTCTCATCTGTTTTCCATCTCTCGTATCCTTTTGCTGGTGGTTCTCTGCATCATGCCATGGTAGCCATGTTTTATGCAAGGAAAGCGCAACTGCAGCCATTTTGTGCTTGAAAACAAAAAACTGCCATTTTGTTGAAGCAAACATTTTATTTTATTTCAAAAAGAGAGAATTTTTTTTTTTTTTAATGTTTTGTCCAAATAATATATTTTTTCTTTAAGACTATAGTTATCTTTTTTCTTTCTTCCTTTTTTCTCTTTTTACTGTAAACGTTAGGTTCCTCTTATATTTAAAACGACACGCATACTGGCATAAAACTCTTTTATGTACACTTATGTTCTTTATAATGGTAATTATAAAAGATAAGAAAATTATCATAATAATATAACTTCCTATTCATCCTAGTTTTATGTAATGCCTGATGATGGTCTTGTTTCATTATATTCCTAAATTTACCATAACCTTAAAAAAACATATTTTTGTATTTGTTTTTTTTTTTATTTTATACTTGTTTTATAGATTGCATTAAATATGTTTATTATTATGTTTGTATGTTGTCATATGTAGACAAAGTTTAATAGATATTTAATAAAAAGTTTTATTATTTAAAAAAATGTCTTTGTCAAAACAGTTAGTGATAAATCCTAAACTCCTTTTTGTTGTTGCATTTTCAGGCACTTGTCATGTGAACTAGTTTAGTAATCAAATTAATTTAAAAATCCTTCATGCTTTCCAGTATCCTAAAATTTGATTTATATGTGGAAAAATTGTATACTGTACAAAGAACATGATACACGTTCTATTATATATATATAATAGATGATATATATATATATAATAGAACGTGTATCATGTATATATATGTATATATGTGTACGTGTATCATATATATATATATGTGTGTGTGTGTGTGTGTGTGTGTGTATGCGTGTGTATGTATGTATGTGTGTATGTGTGTGTATATGTGTATATATATATATGTATGTATATATATGTATGTATGTATGTATACACACACACACACACATACATACATACATACATACATACATACATACACACGCATACACACACACACACACACACATACATACACACACACACACACACATACATACGCATACATACACACGCATACATACATACGCATACATACACACGCATACATACATACATACATACACACACACACACACACACACACACACACACACACACACACACACACACACACACACACACACACATACATACACACGCATACATACATACATACACACGCACACACGCACACACACACACACACACACACACACATACACACATACATACATACACACACATACATACACACACACACACACACACACACACATACACACACACATACACACACACACACATACATACACACACACACATACACACACACACACACACACACACACATATATATATATATCAAAAAATTGTGAGTATTTAATTCAACATTTGTTTGGATTAATCATGTATAATGTTGAATTAAATACTCAAAATTTTTTGCTTTACTTATAATTTACTATTGATTCTATGTTTCTATTGTTTTGATTCATTTTCTACTAAGCCGTGTCCTTTTATCCATCTTTTGTCTTATTTCTTGACTGTCCTTATCAGAGGAAGGTGTGTTTGAATGAAGTCTTTTATGAAGGACTTTATCTCTGTTTGGTCAAGTGTTAATGATGGGTTCAAGTTGAACTGACTTAAACTAATGTGCGTTACCTTGATTGTGTTTAATGAGCAGCCGACAGGAAAATTGACGTGTCCTGTGGTGTGACCTGCTGTACTTGTTGTTGTATGACATTTTCCCAAATATTTTATAATTATTGCACATGCAGTTTGCATGACCAGATTAATTGAAAGACATGGAATAATTGTTCATTATCTTTTGTCCATTTAATATTAACTACTGGTGACAGAAAGCTGTAATGTAAACGTGCACGGTCACAGAATCCCATGAATTTAAACCGACAAAAAAATTAAGTTAATATTATGTCTGCTACACATTTGTTTGTGCACTTTTCTTCTACTTTCTATGCTTGCTCTATAGTTTTAGCCAACACATTTCTGCTCCTGTTGAGTCTACTACGCTCCACTTTCCTCCACATCTGCGATATCTCTGCATCTCTCTCTCTCTCTCTCTCTCTCTCTCTCTCTCTCTCTCTCTCTCTCTCTCTCTCTCTCTCTCTCTCTCTCTCTCTCTCTCTCTCTCTCTCTCTCTCTCTTTCTCTCCATTCATCTTTTCTCCATTATGTTTCTCAGTCTGACCCCTGCTGAGAGAGTGACACTCAGACACAAACTCCCTCCCTCCTTCCCACTTTCGTCTCTTTCCTTTTGCCGTCTGACCTTCTTTCAGGCTCTCGCCTTCCCTGTGCGTTCTCCCTCTGCTTTTCTCACACTTCCTTCTTTCGTCTTTTCTCTTCTCTGTCTTCTCCTGTGTTTCGCTCCATCACTCTATCTTTGTTGCTTTTGTGGGCCTTCTCTGTTCAGTCTTGTATCTCTTGCTCCTTTTCCCCCTTTAAATCTTTCCCTTTTCACGGTTCTTTCTCTTGTTCATCCTTCCAGTCCACTTTTTTGTTTCTTGCAGAATCTTTCATCTTCTTCTACCTTCATTTTTTCCGCTATCTTTCTGTGTGCGACCTTTAAGAGAATTTGCATTGAGGATGTATTTTGGGTTGCGCAGCCGTTAGTAATTTTTCAGTATGTTTCTGCCTGAGTAATGGTAAATGTGTCTCTATGTGCGTTTTTCTCCTCATTTGTTTTCAAGAACGATGTTCCAAGTTGTAGTTCTTAAAAAAAAAAAAAAAATAGAAAGCACTAACACGTTACATGTCTCTCTCTCACTTTCTCCCTCCCTCTCTTTATATCTTCTAGCAACAGCTGGTTCATCAAGACAAGAAGGTTAGTGTTTATGTCCATACACCCTACTTCTAAAGTCATGTGGTTCATTGTGTAATATAAAATTACACATTAAAAATAAATATGCTATATATTATATATAGAAATATACAGTATGTTTTGAATACAGAATTATATATTTATATATGACAAAAATGGTAAATATATGACAAATTACGCATTAGTATACAGTATATAAACATTTATTTATACATTTATTTATTTTTTTATTTATATTAGTGCAGTCAAATATATAATAATATATTTGAATATATTTGTTGAAGAATCGCGTCCAAAACAAAAAATTGTCTTCCCATAAAATAATAAAATAAGTCTTCCCATTAACAGCATCATTTTGTTCATTCAGACTGACTTGTGAACACACACGAAAACAAGAGGCAGGATTTATCACATGAACCAATCATAGCGCATAGGCATTGCATCCTCTCATGGTTTTCCCCCATTCATTCTCAGTTACCCCCCCACTAAACTCACCGCAGGCATTAGGGAATCTGTTAAAACTCAATGGACTCAGGGGAGGTAAGAGAGGTGCTGTAACTTCAACTGCGCGCTGTTGGACAGTGTTAATTAAAGGGATAGTTCACCAAAAAAATGGAAATTCTGTCATCATTTACTCACCCTCAGGTTGTTCCAAACCTGTATGAGTTTCTTTGTTCTGCTGAACACAAAAGAAGATATTTAGAAGAATGTTTGTAACCAAGCAGAAAGAGCAACCATTGACTACCGTAGTATTTTTTCCCTACTATGGTAGTCAATGGTTGCTCTGTCTACTTGGTTACAAACATTCTTCAAAATATCTTCTTTTGTGTTCAGCAGAACAAAGAAACTCATACAGGTTTGGAACAACTTGAGGGTGAGTAAATGATGACAGAATTTCCATTTTTGGGTGAATTATCCCTTTAAGAAAAAACAACTGTCACATTTTGTAATATTTGCGTTGTTTTTTTGAGGAGGCACTGCCTCCCTTGGAAATGGCCACTGGTATATACTGTATAAATGTAACACACACACACACACACACACACACACACACACACACACACACACACACACACACACACACACACACACACACACACACACAGGTTTGTTTTGCTATCTAAGTGAGGACATACCATAGGTATAATGGTTACATCTATAACACATTTCAACATTTAATGAAGAAAGAAAATTCAAGAAATTTCTAATTGTGGGATGAATTAACAGATTTTTTTTTTTTGTGGTCGTCACACCATTATATTTATAATTATATATATTTTTTGCATACATATATACATATATACAGGTACAGGTGCTGGTCATATAATTAGAATATCATCAAAAAGTTGATTTATTTCACTAATTCCATTCAAAAAGTGAAACTTGTATATTATATTCATTCATTACACACATACTGATATATTTCAAATGTTTATTTCTTTTAATTTTGATGATTATTACTGACAACTAAGGAAAATCCCAAATTCAGTATCTCAGAAAATTAGAATATTACTTAAGACCAATACAAAGAATGGATTTTTAGAAATCTTGGCCAACTGAAAAGTATGAACATGAAAAGTATGAGTTAAATAAATCAACTTTCTGATTATATTCTAATTATATGACCTGCGTGTGTGTGTGTGTGTGTGTGTGTGTGTGTGTGTGTGTGTGTGTGTGTGTGTGTGTGTGTGTGTGTGTATATCCCTGTGCAAGATGATGATGTGGATGCAAAAAAAAAAAAAAAATCCAACATGGGTCAATACAGAAATTTTTGATATGGGGATTTGGTGCCAATATATCATGCATCCCAAATATTTATGTGCAAATATGCTTATTTATGTATGCATATATTTGTATATTTATATTTATTTGTTTGTCTGTTTACTTTCTATGATTTTTATAGCCACAGAGAGACCATCACCCAGCAGTGCTGTCCATCCTGTCAGACGACTTTATCTCCTCCTCATCCCCCTCCTCTTGCCTTATTTCCTCTAATATCTCTTCTTAAAGCATAAAACCTAAAACAAATGCTCTGTTGCAGCATATATTCCTCCATAACAGTTTGCATTACAGTAAATGCTTGTTCTGTGTCTGTGGATTACACACACACACAGAGACTCTCACTCTCTTTCTCATACTCTTTTGCTCTGTCATTTTTGTCACGCTATTAATCTCCATCCCTCTTGTTTCTTTTCTGGCAGTCTCTCCATCCACTCACAGTGGCTCCTTAATGCTGTCTGCTCTGATAAAAGTTCACTCTGTAACAGAGCGACACTAATCTACCTTCAAAGAGCTTATCTTACTGTTCATTTTCTTTTAATCCATCTGTCCTTAAGAGTCAGACATTCCTTTACAAGCCTCTCCCCCCCTCTGTCCTACTGTACAACAAACTGAGCCAAAGACGAGGAGGAGGATGAAGCTCCCCGGTCCTGCTGTTTGTACTACTGAGCGGAAGATCAGGGACAGAGTGACCATTCGTGTGTGAGATCACTAACATATCCAATGACCAATAGCTGGAAGAAAAAAAGCCAAAGCCAGACCACAGCATTTAAAAATGATTTTGCTGTATTGACTTTATACAACCTGGCAGAACTCTGGAATATCCTGGAATTTTTTTTGTATCTTGAATGTCTTTTGAATTTATGTTCAGAATCATGTGCGATTCATTCTTGCACCTGTATATGCTGACTGAGTGACACATGGAAAACACAGGAAACAAAAGAACTACTTCCTGTTCAACTTTTGTGGGACGCGTATGGTCAGTCACCACCCAGTATGGACTCTTCTGATTGGTCTGCATGTTTCTTGACTCTGTAAAGTGTGAAAGCCGTCGGATGCTTCATTGGGCACTTAATCAGGTTCAGACAAACACGATCACGATTTCATAAATATTTGTGGGTATGTAAATTATATATATATATATATATATATATATATATATATATATATATATATATATATATATATATATATATATATATATATAATTAAAGTGTTCATGAACTTTAAAAAAAGGTAATAATTAATAACTACAAACAATCTTTTTTCTTTCAGTTAGTCTGAAATAATGTATTGATTTATAGAGAAAACCGTATGCTGAGTATTGTTTAGTTTTTTTGTTTAACCATTTGTATCTACTTCTTTTTTTAGGGGGGAGGTTTTTTAAGATATTTTATTTACCAAACTTTTAATTTGAACAGTGAATTATTAGTATTAGTATTGTTTATATTCGAGATAATAAATTGGTATTTAAGGAGATCAAGAAAAATAGCCCAACATAAGAAAAACAGAAAATGTTTCTATTTAAATAATTTAAATATTTTTCTAAAATTTTTCTAAAATAATAGTTTAAAATTAATATTTTAAACTTGAAATTCAGTTCTAAAAGTGAAGCGATTTTGCCCACTTTTTAAGTTCTGTGAATGATAAATGTTTTGTCTCTAATTTCTGATGTTTTGTGTTCATTTCAGATGCAAATAAGGTTTGCCAAAACAGAACAATCAGTTTACAGATTTTGTTTCTTTGTTTTACATGGTATGTAGGTATGTTGTTTCTTTGTCATTTGAATGTTTCACATTTTTGTGAAGTGGTCAGCTTCTTCTGTGAAGAACTTTTGTCATAGCCATTTTTCTACGGCAAAATGAGCTACGGAAATAAATAATGCTTTTCAAACATTACAGCCTCTGTTTTTTAGAGTGTACATTCCAGTTTTATGTTTGTTATTTGAAGATGAATCTGGAGCCGGTTATATGAGAACTAATTTAGGAAAGGCTATTTTTTTGTTTGTTTCATTTTTATTATTTTGTACATTTCATTTTTGGGGGGGATTTTAAATAATTCTCATCACTTTGAGAATTATTCACAAAATAATAAAATCGTTTTTAATTGAGGGGGCAGATTAATTTCAGCTTTTAATGTGCATTACAATATTGTGATGATTGTAATTTATATTACAATTTAAAAAGATTTTGATATTCAGTGCCTATCAGGAGGTCTGTTTGTCTCCTGTAGATGGCATCTGTTCCACACTGTGCCACAGAAATTATATTTATGAAGCTGTTTATGGACAGTCACAGAGAAGAGAAGGTGTGCAGTGTCATGAGTCACACACTCCTCACGAGTGCCACGGGAACAAAACCCAGTTTTACCCAGTCATAATATGCAAGTAGGCATTTTTAAGTAGGCCTAAAAGTAAAAGTAGTAATTTAATAGTGTACTGACTAGGGATGAAACGGTATGGAAATTTAACATCACGATTATAGTGACCCAAATTATCACGGTTATCAATATTATCACGGTTTTGTTCAAGTTTTATATTTGAAAATCAACAAACAAACTAAAGCAGCTCTATGCACTTTTTTAAGCAAGATTCTGTGGGATTTCCTTCCTTATAATGGCCGTCGTCAATAGCAACGCATAAATAATAATAATTTCTCGTAAATATAATCTCTAGTATTATCTCTGTAAATATATTCTCAAGCAATATTCTCACCAGTGTTCAGCAATGATGAATTTAAATCTACCATGTTTTGTGTAAGAGCCCAAACAGTATCCTAGAGAAATAATGCATATCCATATTTTCAAATGATTTGACAGTTTATTTAATTAAATATCAAAATGTGTGCATCATACCTGACACCTAGATGAACACTTTACAGTCAGTTTTATGACTGTCATTCTCTTCAAATGCTATTGAAGTCAGAAACGCGTATAACGTTACCAATGCTGTGTGTAACTTTAGAGACGGTCCCTAAATTCACAAACTTTATGCCAGTCATATCAGATGCGCTGTAGCTCTGCTGTGTTTTTTAAAACTATTTTCGCTGCTGAAATAGAACAGAAACGGTCAACCACTGTATGTTGAATGAATCTCTTGCGTACATCGCACGTTTATCTCTGCTTTGAGTTCAGATTTCAGTGAGAGCGGCGCGCGCTCTGAACAATATTCTGGATAATCTGAACGCCTCTGATTACGAGACATTGCATTCAAAACTCAATATAAACACGTGTGAGTGGTTATAATGCGCAACGCGATTATAACAGACGGCTTTTGAGAAGACTATAAGTTCAACAGCCAGAGTGGCTAGTGTGCAGCCGAAATAACGTTACACCCGCAAACGGCGGTTGTTAATGGCAAGCCCTGATTATTAGGCTATCCCTTAAATGTCACCCTAGTCTTGTCTGAATTTGTTCGTTCGCTTCACGTTATTATTTCCCAGACGTAGTTTTGGTATTGAGGTCAAAGTCCACTTGCCTTGCGTTCGTAGTTTTTAAGTGTTCCCCCTATTACAGCGACTTTCTTCTGGCATGTTCTGCAGACAGGGTGACCATCTTCGATTAAGTTTCCCTCAGGACTTTTGAAAAAGCCAAAATATGACAACGCCTCAGATTCGGTCCTTTTAGAAATCTGAAAAATCTCGCGGCGCTGTCACTGCCTTCTGCCATTTCTTCTCATTCAGAAAACAGCGGTGCGCCGCGCCAGACTGACGCTGACTGGACAAGATTTACCGCGAGTTTTAAAATCGTGATAATCACGCGCGGTTTTAATGATAATTAAATTTTATACGATATTACTAACCGTCACAAAATTTTATCGTGGTTTATCGTGAAACCGGTAATCGTTTCATCCCTAGTACTGACTATCATTATCATGGAAGCAAACTGTTAAACTATACAAATTAGAAGAATACATTCTTCCGTGGTGCTTTGTTATTCCTAAATGCGTATTTGGCTTTTTCATGTCCCGGGACCTCATTCTACCATCTAGTCTATAACACCCCTTTTTGGAGTTAGTCCTTCACATCTTTATTATTACTAAATCTTTCTTTTATGAATAGTGTTAAACTGTTATACAAAAAAAAAAAAGTATCAGTGTACTTAATTATATAGATCTGCAACTCCATAACGCTTATTAATTTCATGAGCACATTCATTTTAAATAATGTTTTATGTAAACAAGTATCGTCACAGCATATCTGCTGATTTGTTGATACAAATTAGTTCCTAATTGTCAGTGCTGGTGTGTGTCAGTACGTTTCTCTGTTGTTTTTATGCTTGGCTTGACAGTGAACATTTTTTTTTTTTTAAGTAATGTGGAAGTAAACTATAACTATATTTATTATAAGAGATCATGCAACACATATAGAACAAGATTCATTGCTTCTGCACTTACACTTTCTATACTTTAAATGGCATTGTTCATTGGCTTATCGATCATTGATTTAAACATTGGTTGTGCTTGTTTTATGTTTAAGAGTCAATGACAAAATGAAGACTAAGATGATAAAAAAGGAGAAATCTTTTTTAAAAATCTTTTTAAAAAAAACACATTTTTGAAATGTAATTCTCAAGTTCAATTTAGTTTCATAATTAAAAAAAAAGGTATGAAACTTTTGATTTATAATACTGACCCTAATAATACAAACCATCGGTTTAAACATAAAAAAATAAAAAGTAAAAAAAAAACTTTATGAAAATATATGAAAGTGTTTTTGTTTCCCTTTTTTTTTTTTTTTTGCTGAATGTCATTAGATCATGTTCACTATCCTCTTATTCAAAACACATTATAACAATAAAACTAAAACAATCCAAAATGTTAATTTTTGAACAGATAAGTTTCATTCATGTGTTTCTTAGCAAACAGGACAGTCTGTGTTTGGTATACAATGGTTTTTAGAAGCAACATGTAAGAACATGCATAACAGGTGTCAATCAGTCATGGATGGGAGTATCCTGGTTTCTGTGGCTTCTTCCGTTAAATGTATAATACCCCCTTTCCAAATAAAGATTTGATATGGAGATATGACTATAATTAGACTATGCATGGCATTGATACATTTTTAGAATAACATTTCCTAGAGGATCTTCTCTCACCACACCAGTGTTGTTCAAGATAGCAGATCCTCACTATTGTCAGCAAGTGTCAGATCTACGGTAGGATGAACCTCTGTCCCCAATGCAGTGTTTGTTTTAATATCCAAAATAATGAGTTTACCACAATAATGTAATTGTAGTAACATACATGAACAGTGGAGCCTCCAGGAACATTTTAATGGTGTGGCCGGAAGGGGACAGAGGTGGCACCGTAAAGCGTACCCTGGAAAAAGTTTTAGGCATACTGTACCACCTTTGACCTTAAGTGCATATTAGTGTCACGAGCAGCTATGATAAAAGCACATGACGAAGGGGTATCCAGAAACAAACAGTCTTTATTAAAGCCACACTGGATAAACACAGAAGATTAAGCAAACACAACCAATGAACTGATCGGAACTCAGGGTTTAAATAATTGGAAGAACAGAAACATGTGTGGGATTACTTAACTAATGATCAGGAACACAGGCAAACAGAAACAGAGAAAAAAAATGACAACGTTGTCAAAAAGGTCCCCATTCACATGGGTCTGTGAAAATAACTAAAAAGGCTGTATTATTCATGCCAAGCCAGTAGTTGGTGATGTCCGCAAACACGTAATACACATGTTAACATGTAATAGGCATGCGCGTGACATCACTGTTTTCACAAGGTATCGTTTTCTAAACCTTGCACTTTGAAACCCGTTACAAAATAGTGCGTTTTCAGACCCCCAAAATACCGTTGTCGTGTAAAAGAATAGCCAAAACTCATAAAAAGTTTCAGTTGAAAACGATGTCATGTAAACAAACCTTAACAGAACATACATGTTGCAATCAGGAGGTATGATTTCAATAAAATGAGTTTATTGAATAATCTTATTGACATCTTTCTCTGTTCTCAGTCTGACATCAGAACTTTTACCAAAGCAAATGCAATAGACAGTTTCTGCTTCACAACACGTCCAATAAAATTTGTGGGATGTATATATATATATATTTTTTTTTTTGAATTTTTTTTTTATTTGTCTTTATTGTTCATATTATAGTTATCATAAATCGTGTGAATGTGCCTTAGATGAATAATATAAAAAAGAACAATGTTACAAAAATACAAAATCAAAATACAAAAAAAAATAAAACATTAAATAGTAACAATAATAATAATAAAAAGACAAAAAGAAAAGTAACCCAGCATTTTTAAGCATATAGTAATTTGCACCATAACCATCCATCCTATGTTTCGTCTCTACTTCATTGATATAGCCTTTTATGAGTTTCTCCTTTTCCAAACCGATCCTACTTTTGGTAAAAGAGAAATCTTTGATTGCAATTGAAATGTGTTAATGTTTTGTATTAGAATGAGATATTGGTTAGCATTCATGTAGATAGTAATGCATTTTCTATGATGGCATACATCAACCACAGATTCTTTCAAATCTTTCTTTAAGGCACAGGCTAGGTGTTTCAGAGCCATTGTCAGAAGTGTTGGTGTAAGTGGGCAGCCTTTTCTAAGCCCTTTATATTGGCCTGTGCTTGGAAGCAGCTTTTCCACAATCTTGAAATCGCGTGGGGGCGATGGATGGATGGGCTTCAGTGATTTCAAAGCTTGTCTTAAAAAATCACTCTTGATTTTTTGAGGCATGCTGCGAAAGCTAACAATGATGAACAGTTTGTAACTCATTTTCATTGTATTGCTTTTGAATGAGGGCTGAAGACATTTTTCCATTCGCCTAATAAGTATTGTGGCAAGTATCATGTACTCCGCTCTAAAGCGGTACCTCCCATTTACTTTCACACAGTCAGTGAAGCCCTTCGGAACTTCTCCGCTAATCATTTGGTTAAAAAGCTCTTTAAGTTCTTGTGCTGTTTGCTCTTTGTTAATCTTTAATGTTTGCACATTTTCCCCAAGTGGGGTTTCATATTCTACAAGCGACATTAATGCTTTCAAAACTTCAGCTTCACAAATTTCACCTGGTCCCCTTTCATAAGGCCTCTTTTTAATGACCATATTCTTTAGGCCACTAGAACATGCTGTAAGGTTATTTGAGAGAACCGTTGTAGAGTTATCTGGTTTTGGCAAACACAGACTCAGAACTACAGGTTGGTGATCTGAAATAGTATGCCTTTGAACTTTTGAGATTTCACAACTCTCAGCAAACCACACATCATTCCGCTGCATGAAGACCATGTCTAGTCTTGATGCACCCCTCTTCTTTTTCTTCGTTTTCTTCTGACCTGATGTTTTTTTGTTTTGTTTGGATGTTTTCCACGGAAAACGAGTGAATGAATCTTTCTCGTAAGGATTGTTTTGTCCCCAGACGTCTACAAGCATTAAAGATGAGATGAATTCTTCGAGATAAGGTCTAAGGGGCTCTGTATGTCCAGTTGGATACTCCCGGTCAAGATCTGTGTTTAGAACTGTATTGAAATCCCCTGCAACTATCAAGACACCTTTGGCAGTCTGACAAAGAAATTCAGAAAGACACTGCAAGACCTTGAGTTCTTTTGCATGGTTATAGACATTAACCAAGGAGCATTTACCATATATTTTGCAGATAAGTACAATGTAGCTGCCTGTGGGGTCCACATCATGTTTTATACACTCAAAAAGCAAATCATTTTTTATGAGTATTGCAACACCTTTGCTTCGTGGATGATGAACACTGTAAAATGTTTTCCAACCATTAATGTCTTTAACATGTGCGATATCATTTATACCTATATGTGTCTCTTGAAGAAAAGCAACAGATGCTTGTAGTTCATTCAGTCTATTTAGAATACATGTTCTCTTGTCATCAGCAGTGTCTCTAATTCCACAAGTGTTCCATGTGATAAGTTTCAAAGATCTGGCCATAGTCTTTAGATGGAAACAATCTAAAAGGGGAAAAAATACATACACTGTTTTGTTTGTTGTTGTTTTATGGCTCTAAATACTGTAAAACAAATATTACAAATATAATGTTTTCATCAGTTCCAGGCTTTGTCACTAGTCAGCTGATTTTAAATGAAGAAAACCTTAAAAACACTTAAGAGTAAAGGTTCAAATCAAAACTTCACAATCAAGTCACATCAGTTGTTGACGCTTGTGATTGCATATAAATTAAATATACATTACATTACTGAAAACATGTAACATTTGCCATCTGTGTTACCAATAATCCCTTATCTACTTTTGAAACTTAATTTGTTTTACAGTTCAACAAACAGTTTTTTTTTTTGTTCTAGTTCTGAAAAACAAAACAAAAAAAAACGTCAACGTTAGTGACTAACAAATGGTGGTTTCGCTTAGAAGCCTATCATCTTCGAGATCTTAGAAAACGCCCAATGGCAATGCCAATGCCATGGGCATACGGCATTTACATATGTAACTCCGCCCTACCGCGTGGGTATAAAAGGAAGTACGTGGCAATATCGCATTACGTTTACCTGCTGAGGAGCCAAGATTGAACTCCCGGCTGTTCCAGCGGCACAGCGAAGTGGCAAAGGGACGTTACGTCTCCGTTCCCTCCTCAGGGAATGAGGTTTACATCCGTAACCGAGATGTTCCCTTTCGTTCAGTCACTACGACGTAATCTTAGTGACTAACGAATGGGGGTCCCAATAAAATCACGCCACTCGGCTGTCTTCCAGTGCCCTGCGTAAGTGCGAGTGCCCTGTCGTAAGACTAGTACGGACGAAGGACTCCCACTTAACACAGGAATACCAAGGTACACTGGGAAGCATATTCCAGTGGAGATATGCCAGGATGCCTACCCGTAGGGAGGACTTGGAGAGTACACATATGACCCGCTGAGGGCTGCATATGGAGAACTCTGGGGTACCAGCCGAAGGTGGATTTTTAACCCCAGGGGGGCAGAGAAGACACCTGCCACTTGCCAAGGGAAGACACCTGCTCACTGAGGAGGCTTACGGTGGAAATACACGTGTGGGGGTCGCCGGAGGGGAACCATGCACACGGGGCACCTAGCCGGACACAAGGGTCTGGGCTCGAGAGGGCAGACTTACTGGTGTCGGCGTCGACAGTGCTGGAGGAACTCAGGGCTTTCAGGAAGCACACCTGAAGAAACATATTGCATGTATCCAGTCCGTGGAGTGGAATGGTGAGCAAGCGAAGACACCTGAGCCCAGTTCATTACCGGCCACTAGTAGAGGCGAGTACATAGTCGGACACAGGCTCCACTCGGAGATTGTAGAATCTGGCGAATGTGTTAGGTGTCGCCCAGCCTGCAGCTCTGCAGATGTCTGTTAGCGAGGCGCCATGCGCTAAAGCCCAAGAGGAGGCCACACTCCGGGTGAAGTGGGCCCTAACCCCCTACCCTCTTGATGGAGGCCAATGCGGTCAGGAGCGCTTTCTTCATAGACAAGAACTTAAGATCGACTTACCACAAAGGATCAAAGGGAGGCCTCTGCAGAGCATCTAAGACTACTGAGAGGTCCCAAGAGGGTATGAGGGGAGAGCAAGGAGGATTTAGTCTCCTGGCTCCCCTCAGGAACCTGATGACCAGGTCGTGCTGACATACCTTTTTGTTCTCCAAGGGGTCGTGGTGGGCAGTTATTGCGGCCACATAAACTTTAAGACAGCGCTCCAACCCTTCTTGGAGGAATGAGAGCACGGACCCGATCAGGCATTTCCAGGGGTCTTCTTGGCGGTAAGACCACCAGGTGACGAAGAGGTTCCACTTCAACGCATAAGCATGCCGAGTGGACTCTGCCCTAGCGGAAGTGATGGTAGCCACCACCGGAGGTGGTAGGGTACTCAAACCTACCGCGTCCCATTCAGGAGCCACACGTGTAGGTTCCAGAGATCGGGACGCGGGTGCCAAGTGGTGCCCCGTCTCTGAGTGTGGAGGTCCTGTCTCAGAGGAATAGGCCAGGGAGGGGCTGTCGCAAGGAGTAAGAGTTCGGGGAACCAGGTCCGGCCGTGCCAGTACGGGGCGACCAGAAGGACCTGCTCCTTGTCCTCCCTGATCTTGCACAAGAGCTGTGCGAGAAGGCTCACTGGGCCACGGCCAGCTGTGCACCAGTGCATCTGTGCCGAGCGTGCCCTCGGACAGGGAATAAAACAGGCTGCAGTGAGAAGAGTCGTGGGAGGCAAACAGATCTATCAGTGAGTCGCCGAACTGTTCCCAAATCAGCTGGACCGTCTGGGGATGGAGTCTCCATTCTCCCGGAAGTGGCTGAGACCGTGAGAGCTCGTCGGCTGCACGGTTCAGTACTCCCGGAATATGGACAGCACGAAGGGACCTCAGGCGCTTCTGACTCCATAGAACGAGATGGCGGGCGAGTTGAGACATACGGCGGGAGTGTAGACCGCCCTGGTGGTTGATGTACGCTACTATGGCCGTGTTGTCTGTCCTGACTAGTACATGTTGACCCTTCAGCAACGCTCGGAAGCAGTGCAGGGCGAACCGTACGGCCAGCAACTCGAGGCAATTGACATGCAGAAGGCGCTGGGGTCCTGTCCAGGAGCCCACGGCTGCTTGTCCATTGCACATGGCACCCCAGCCCGTGGCAGAGGCATCCGTTGATACGACAACATGCCTGGAAACTCGTTCTAAGGGCACACCGGTCCGTAGAAAGCTGAGGTTCGACCACGGAGTGAGCGTCTGCAGGCAGGCCAGAGTCACTTGTACCCGGAGCGTGCCAGACTGCCATGCCCATCTCGGAACTCGGTTGCGAAGCCAGTGCTGAAGCGGTCTCATATGAAGCAATCCGAGCGCCGTTACCGCAGCTGCAGATGCCATATGCCCCAGGAGCCTCTGAAATAACTTCAGTGGATCTGCACTCTTCCTCTTGATTTGACGGAGGGAAGTCAGCAGAGACTGTGCGCGCTCGCTCGAAAGCTGCGCGAACATGGCGACCGAGTCGATCTCCATACCGAGAAAAGAGATGCGCGGGCGGCTGGAGGCTGCAGCTGACCACTGGGGCAGTATGTGTTTGATAGCCTCAGTCTGCTTCTGGGCGGCTGAGAACTGTTGGGCGAAGCTCTCAACCGTGCCGCCGAATAGCCCATCCTGGGATATGGGAGCGTCGAGGAACCGGGTCCGCTCACCAGGGTGAGCCATAGATGTCGCTCCTGGACCACGGCTGTGGACATCACCTGGCCCAGGGAGCGTGCGGTCACCTTCGTCGCCCGGAGGGCGAAGTCGGTGGCGTCACGCAAATCATCTCTGAGTCCTGGGTCAGCTCCACCCTCGTGCAGGTCACACAGCAACTTGGCCTGGTAGGCCTGAAGACTTGCCATGGCGGGCAAAGAAGCGGCGGCCTGTCCCGCAGCTCTATAGGACTTCGCCACCAGAGATGACGAAAACCTACAGGCTTTGGAGGGGTGCTTTGGGTCACCGCGCCAGGTCGAAGTACTCTGCGGACACAGTTGCATCGCAACAGAGCATTCGACTGGGGGGACCCCAGTGTACCCTTTAGCCACCGCCCCATCGAGGGCGGAGAAGGCAGAGGAGGTCGCCGAACGATCACTGGAAGGCAACGGGTTCTTCCAGGACCGCGCAATCTCCTCATGCACTTCCAGGAAGAAAGGAATTGGAGGGCTGGCCGGACGGGTGTCCGGACGCGCCGCCCCCAAAAACCAATCGTCTAACCGCGAACACTCAGGTCGGGGCGGAGGGTTCCACTCCAACCCATGTGTCGTGGCTGCCCGGGAGAGCATGGCTGTCAACTCTGGGTCCGACTCGAGCAGTGCTGGCACACTCGAAAGCGGCAGCACAGCCGAATCCTTATCCTCAGATGACTCCAGCCCACATTGCGATGCGGCGATCGACATCTCTTCATCTTCCACGGCGCCAAACGAGACAGTCGGGACAGCAGGAGCCGGCCCCGATGTACTCGCCTGAACGCATGGCGGGTTCGGTGCATGAGAGGGGGGTGTGAGCCGAGGCATGAGCGTCGGAGCTTGATTCCACATTGTCACCCTCAGACAGTGATAGGAATAACGGCGTTATAGATAAACAACGTTACTAACGGAATTATTTAACGTGTAATGAGTAGCCTAATCAAACAAATTCCTGTTTCTCCCATTACAACGCTGTTAGCGTTACTGAGGAAAAAAATGTGGCGTTACAGTAATTGAGCTCACTGAAGCGGTTTTCATCCGAACAGGCTCTCTGTCAGTCGGACCTGCAATGTTTTTCTTTCTCTGGTTGGTTGATTGGTGTGTGTGTGTGCGGGCGTGCGTGCATGCCATGCATGTTGGGGGGTGGGTGGGGTGGTACCGTACACATAACTGATGATGATTGGTGGGTGGGAGACAAAGTTGAGGTTGATTGGTTGAGTTCACACACACACACACACACCTATGACACACGCATATGCACAGTCACACACAACAAGTCCAACTACTTCAAAGGTAGCTTTTGCAAACTGGAAGTATAAGCGCTTCTTTTCCCTCGTTGAGGTGAAAGGTAAGAATGTTTATGTAACGTGCAACTTATGCCGAGGAAGAAAGAGTCTCTCCACGTCGGTGGCAAGTAATTCTAATCTAATGAAGCGCCTCACATCATCACATGCCGCCACAAAATTAGTGGCTAAAAACTCAGGTGATAACATGAGCTCCACTACCAAAGGAGTAGTATAGTACTGATAATATTTACACAATATTTACACTATAGTAGGCCTACTGATAATATTTACAATAATGTATTGAATTTGATATGTGTCTCACATTGTCCCACAGCAACATTACAATAGTGTACATTAATGCACAATGTTTTATAATAATAATAATTTATTCTATTTAGTGTCCAATTAATTCATTTAACATATTTAATATTCGGGACATCCAAGTAAAAAAAATAATAATAAAAAAGTAACTCAGTAGTTACTTTCCCTGGTCATTATAATGATGTAACTCAGTTACTAACTCAGTTACTATTTGTAAGAAGTAACTAGTAACCATAACTAATTACTTTTACTTTTTTAAGTAACGTGCCCAACACTGCCCTCAGATCACTCTGGCCACCAGCCAAAGTGTCGCCTCTCGTGGAGACCGCAGATTGGGGTGTAGCAGAGGGGATTCTTACTCCAGCATCCGCACGGAGTTCACAGAGTCTCGATCGTAGCACAGAGAAAGGGAACTTTAGATTTCTCACCTTTATTGCTGTGAAAAATTCAGTGAGATGATGATGAAGTTATTGCTCAAATAGGAACAAAACCCATGAACCTCTGGAAATATGTGTTGCAGCAAATGTTGTCCTTTTCTCCTTTTAAAAGCATGAACAACAATTGCTGTTAGGTGTGTTGTGTACATACATTTCCCTTGCAAATAAATTATCATGCATTTTTCCTCTTTGGTATCCCAGTAAAACCGGTTAAACTGAATAGTCTTGTGACATGAGTGCTTAGAAACCACAAAGGTACATGTCACAATGACACCGTGCCTGTTCTCTCTGTGGTAAATCTGA
Source organism: Romanogobio albipinnatus (assembly GCA_023566225.1). NCBI lineage: Eukaryota > Metazoa > Chordata > Actinopteri > Cypriniformes > Gobionidae > Romanogobio > Romanogobio albipinnatus. Next base: position 26,998,461 of record CM042252.1, on the reverse strand, counting down.
GAAGCCAAAAATGCAAATAATCTCTCATAATTATATTTAAACATGAGTGTAAAACATACAAAGAACAGTTTGGGTATACTCTTTCAGAATCGTAAAATTAACCAGAATGAAGCATTTCTCATATTATTTAATCTGAAATATCCATAATTTCCAACCACAAATGTTTGTAACGTTAAACGTGTAATTTTTTTAATATCTTAAATGCATCTCTTGAAGAAATTCAGTTTAGTAAGTAGTCTACTTTTTTTTCATGAGTGGTCAAGTGTTTGATGTGAGTCAACTGTTTTTAAATTAAGCGAAAAAACTTTTTCAAAAAATGGTAAAACTCACTAAACAGTAAAATGTATGATATTAAAAGTTCACAATAAACAGTTAATTTCAGCACTATAATGTCCATTTGAGACAAAATGTAAACTTTCTATATTTTATAATAATTGGATTTAAACAGAAACATAGAAATACAGAGAAATTGAACCTAAACAGACTCTAAACTCAATTAACAAACTTATTGTAGATATGTATATCATCTCTATTAATGAGAAACACAATATTAAAAAAAGAGGATACTCACCTTTTTGATGTTTGGAGGTTGTGAGAAAACTGAAGTTGGATGTTGTACGATGTCAGTTGTTGACAAGAGAGAGTGATTATTTGTTCACATTCACCCTTTAATATGGTGTCTGTTGCCACTCCTTAGTTGAGCCATATATTAGCATTCTGAAATATGATGTGGTAAAAAAGGTGTGACACTTTAATTTTGCATATGGTTTGAATATGTGGGCAGTGGCACTTGCTTCTAAATCATAGGTAGGGGAGAGCGGGCCAGCTTTTTGATTTTCTCAGTTTGTGTAAATCCACTTGGGGTTCCACTTGTTAATTTCCCACATATCTAGTACAATTATGTGGTTTTGTTTCATTAATACAGTGTATACTTTTTTCTTGATTTAACCCGAAAGAATGGAAGTGAAATGTGACAACATGCCCCATAGGTGGGGTACATTAAACATGTGAGGGGCACAATGTAACATGACCAAATTAGAGCTTAAAATGTTATCTGATACAATAAAAAAAATATCCAAGACAAACTAAATATTGTCAATAAAATACGATAATTAACTTTTTCAAATAAAATAATGTTACAAAAAAGGTGTCAGCGCTGCCCTGACGATTTGATCATTTCGCCCATAAAGTGGAGCAACTTAAAGGCTACACGTGACATTTTTTCACTAGTGAGGTAAACAGCGCTGTTTAGAGACGCACAGAGGCGTTCACACCGCCGCCGGTGAGAGCGTCAAAGTGGCCGGAAGTCATTCATTTTCAATGGGAGCCCGGCGGCGAGCTCCGGCGCGACGCGTCTTGGACGATTTGGGCGTCGAGGAGAGTTGGAATCAGGTCAACTTTATGGTAATAAGCTATGACGCGGTTCGGCGGCAACCGGCGGCAACCAATGGGAATATAGAAGTACTCCGCTTGAGATGATTCCAGAGAACGCAGTGCTGGAAACTTTGGTTCCGACTACATTAGTTCCCCAGCAAAATAGAGGAGAGGTTGATCATTGCGGTAGCGGGTTTCCCTATAATATATATATATATATATATATATATATATATATATATATATATATATATATATATATATTCTGCGCAACGCCTTTTATATGCAACATTTTCGCGCTAGAAAGCCTTTTTTTCAGCGGGAATGCAATTCATTTGCTCAAAACAACACCGATTTGACCAATTGCATGAATGCTGCACTTAAACCAGGACAGTTATTGTAAAGTAGGTTGCACACAAATTAATGTTAATGTTAAAGGGGCTATATGCGTTTTTCTGAAATTTAAACTCGCGACTGACACCTGTGGCCAAAAAACAGAACTGATCTTCATTTCTGCTCGCTCTCGCAGCGCGCGCTCGTACGTGTACACTTCACAAGTCAGCTGCTGCAAGGAGGTCAACATTATGTTTACAGAGGTAAGAACAGTCAAATACATATAATGTTTGAGATAAGTGTTCTCTTATCAAAACGTCAAACGTGTAGCTGACAAACTACACAAAACATTAATACATTAAATAAATAAATAAACCCATTTCGCCATTGGCATACACGCTGATGAAGGGCGCACAGACCGAAACTTTCGTAGAATATTAAAAACACAAATCTGAGCACTGTCCTTGACGACTGAGCACTGTCCTTGACCACTTATTATACACAAGTAGCTTACTATCACCAAGTATGAAAGACACATATACATAATACTATTTAGCAATATTTATTGACTACATGTCTTATGTGAAATAAAATGCATCACACTTTACATCTTCATTTACCTCTTATTTTTTGTTAAGATATACATGGCTATATAATAAATAATCCATCAGTTTTATATAGCGCTTTTCTAGACACCCAAAAAGACTTTACATTACTGATGCACTATTCATATTTATTTTTGTTTATATATATATATATATATATATATATATATATATATATATATATATATATATATATATATATATGCATGCGAAGTCAAATGCGAAGCCGATGTTCACTCTAGTCCTTGCAATGCGCCGGTCTCTCTCAATCTTCGACCTTTTTTGGCCACTTGTCAGGGGTTTAACTTTTTTAGTCTTCTGTGGAGTTACTGTTGGTGTCCGAGTTGTCCTGGGTCTCTTCTGTGTATTCGTTAAATCCATTGCACTGCTTGCGAGTGTAGGCTACTCGCTGACTAGCGGTGGTGGCAGGCAGAGTGATCTGAAACGTTTAACATGAACGCGCTTGACGTCACATCCGCAGACAGCGCGGGAAAAGACGACCCGTCAGAAAATATGAAAAATAGTATACAGGCTTATAGGTGCACCCACTGTGAGCGGACAAGGTGTCAGTATGCTCATCAGGAGATGTTTGAGTCATAAATGGTAAAATAAAAAGGCTATAGTTACGTTTATTTTGGGGAAAAAGTTGCATATAGCCCCTTTAAAGACCAAGGCTAGCACCTATAAACTTGTTGAAATTAGACTAGCACTTCCAAGAACACAAAAGCCACACCACACAAATGGCTTTTAAATGGTTTATTTCATTAGCAAACATGCAACTATAATTAAGTTAACTTTCACATTTAAATTATTTCATGATGTTATCTTCCCTACTGTGGTCAGTCAGCACAAATGCCGATTTAAAAAATGCGAACATGATTGTTTGCTTTGCAGCCCCTTTAAATGCAGTTTTAAAAAAGACCAAGCATTCGATCTACGTCAGAGCGGCAGCGCGTCCACAGATCTTTCTACAGCGTCGATGGCAGGGCGGCCAGAGCGAAGTTTGACGCTCTCGCCGGCGGCGGTGTGAACGCAAAGCTCTCTCTCTCTCTCTCTCTCTCTCTCTCTCTCTCTCTCTCTCTCTCTCTCTCTCTAATAACTTTATTAATAACTGCAGTAGTTATGTAGTAGAATGCTATCAACGGCTCAAGCCTTCGTTAACAGTTTTAAAATGACGTTTCGGAACTAACAAAAAAGCCGTTGGATGAGACGCGGAAGAAATAGTCCTACTCACAATAGCGATTTAAGTACAAAAACCGGACGAATCCCTTTAAATATATCTTCGGATCGATGTCTTGAGGTGTGGTAACCGTAGTATAAAAGAATAATTGACTCCGGGGCGTTCAATTATTAGAATAATAATGCACACCCGAGGTGTAATGGCCACTCCGCTTCGCGTCGTGACCGCATCACCACCTCGGGTGTGCATTATTATTCTAATAATTGAACGGCCCGTCGCCCTTACGTATCTAAGCCTATCCAGCGTGCTCCAACATGACAACACACACGCAAGCTTTCAAAAATGAAAACTGTCACCATTTTGACACAGTAGAGAAGATCTAAAACACGTCTCAGATGGTGCTGGATAGGCTTAAATAGCGAGGCTTCCAGGGAGAGTTCCAACCGATCCAGGAGCACTGAGAACTGTATATCGCTGCACAAGGAGACTACTTTGAATTGTTCAATAAAGTCATTTTGTTTGTTTTTTTGTGCACAGAAATAATTATCGTCGCTTCATAACATTAAGGTTAAATCACTGGAGTCACATGGAAGATTTTAACAATGTCTTTACTTTCTTTCTGGCCCTTGAAAGTGTTCGTTACATTGCTGTCTATGCAGGGGTCATTTACATTACATTTTATTACATTTATGCATTTGGCAGACGCTTTTATCCAAAGCGACTTACATTGCATTCAAGGTACACACTTTACATTTTTGTCAGTTCTTGCTTTCCCTGGGAATCGAACCCATGACCTTGGCGTTGCTAGCGCCATGCTCTACTGTTTGAGCTATAGGAAAGCTACAGCGGTCAGAGAGCTCTCGGTTTTCATCAGAAATATCTTAATTTGTGTTCTGAAGATGAATGGTCTGACAGGTTTGGAACGACATGAGGAATTAATGACAGGATTTACATTTTTGGGTGAACTAACCCTTTAACAACTTAACATTTAGAATTACATTGGCTTTTACAATGTTTTTCTTCAATATATGTCATTGTATGTATGCATCTACTGTATGTCGCTTTGGACAAAAGCGTCTGCTAAATACCTTACTTTACGACTTTCATTAATTAATTAATGTCAAATTTTGTGATGTTAAACTGCTGTCTGTCAGACTCTTCTGTTTAAATAAATGTCCTGCAGGGGAATGCCAACTCTAGATAGAACAGACACTTAACGGCAATAGCTGGGTCTCCATCCAACTTTTTAATGTACATTTTCACCATTTGAAAAAGAAATCCTGACTGGAAACTGTTAAAATTCACATAAAATATTCTAATGTGAAGTTGTTGTAATATATAAATTGTTAAATACATCAAGGTAATTTTCTTCTATGAGCAAGGAGGAATTAGGTAACTTTTTTTTTTTTTATGAATTGTTACACTGTATTCATCAACAGATATGAAAACTTGAAACTTTTTTTTCTCTGTCTCTCTCTCCCATGCGGGCAGCAAAACAGAGAAGAGAGACAGGCTCAACACAACTGTCTGCACCCTCTTAAAGGTCCCGTTCTTCGTGTTCTTTTGAAGCTTTGATTGTGTTTACAGTGTGCAATATAACGTGTTCATGTTTCGCGTGTAAAAAAAAAAAACAGTATTTTTAACACAATGTACTTATCTGTATACCGCTGTTTTCCCTCTCCTAAAAACGGCTGATGAGTTCCTTTATTCTATGAAGTCCCTCCTTCAGAAATACGTAACGAGTTCTGATTGTGCCAGCGGTTCCCGTGTTGTGATTGGACAGCAGCTTAGCGAACGTGGCACGGTTCCTGTGTTGTGATTCGACAGCAGCTTAGCGCACGTGGAAAGGTCACGCCTCTTAACGGGAGATATATGCGCTTAATGGTCTCTACAGCGTCCCTGGGAAAGCCAAACAAAGGTGATTTGACTCCGGGATTAAAATAACAGTGTCTCGGCGACATGGCGACAAACACACTCAAACGCAACACTTCCTTTTCTCCACGTGGGACAGCAACAAGACCACGCCCCCTTTTTTCGCGTATTCTTGTGGGCGGAGGTTAGTCTGTTCCAGAGCCATAGAGAGAGAGAGTTGCGACAACGGAAGTTCAAAACGCTTGATAGTCACGTGATTCATGTAGACCGCGAATAGTTCCAGGAAGTGCTTTGGCGGGCAATTCAAATTGTTCAGTCACAGTGACAGAACTGCGATTTTTGGTAATTAATAGTCAATAAATGCATTGATTTTCAATAATTTTATTACACATCAACATGTGTATGTAGCATGAGTATGTAGTTACAGCGATGTTGTTTTTAAAATTTAATGATGAATAATCTACACAAGCAGGCTTTAATGTACAAGTTATTATGATTAAGATGTGCAGATAATTTAAAATTATACTGATTAAACGTCTTACCTTTTAAAAGTGCATCACAAACGGTCTGTTCTGCTGTAACTCTATGGCGCGGCTACTACTTCCGGGAACTATTGAGAGTATCCACGAGCCGCCATTGCTGTAAAAAAAACGTTCCATTGGAGTCTATGGAGTTGTCGCAACTCTCTCTCTCTATGGCTCTGGTCTGTTCTACTGTTCTACTGACGTCATTTATGAAGGAAGTACCAGGATGTAGTCCAAGCCAGCCGTTCGCTGTAGGCTTTGAAAGGGAACTTCTGTTAAATAAAATATCTCGCTTGGCATTGAACTTTGAGCTTTATAATTTTACAGGTATTATTTATGCTCTAACAGCAACATTACACACTAACTAAAGTTTGAACAGTGGGATCACGAAGAACGGGACCTTTAATATTATGAATTTGTGTATTCTGTTGTATAGGTTTTGAATGTAATATTTCTGTACACTTTTGTATAGTTTTAAATGTAGTATTATTTTTTGTGTTGTATGTACACATTTTATGTATGTTTACTCTATGTACATTTGTGTGTAGGTTTCAAATATATGTTTTGATTTGAATGTGTACCGTTTGTACATTTTTTAATAGGTTTTGAATGTATTTGTGCTGTGTATTTTGAATTTAATATGTACACATTTATGTATAGGCCTATTTACATTAAATGCTAGACTCCCCAATATTTAGTTTGACATTTAAAATTACTCACACGCTGCCCAACTTCTCACGCCAAATTGCCAAACCTTCTTTTGATATTAAACAAAGTCTAAGATTTTACATTTTTTTAAAGTTTTAATGCGAAATTCAAACAATAAATAGCGTTTTGGCGCTAATATGGCATAAGCCAGAGTGTTGAAAAACCGAGTTGCGACATGCTCTCTCATCTCCCGGTGGCGTGCGCGGTCACGTGCTTCACGGAGCTCTCAATACTTCTAGCGCTGTGTCAATACATTTGAATGGCTTGATACACAACAGCTCCACTTTACAGGTGTTTGCAGTAAGTTTTGGTAAACAGTACAGCATAGTGTGCATTGATTATTACGTCAACCATACAGGATCGTTTTATAATGGAGAGTGATAGAGATGCAACAATGTTAACATTAATGTTTTTTAATGTATTTAGCCCTCAGGTATTCCTTACTAATTAATTGGTCACATCATACACATTGGTGGTCAAATGTGACCTTACACCTTAACTATTTTTCAATTGAATAAATGTTCTATATTTTAGTTCAATAATATTTATTGAATATTTTGAGATATTTTGGTCTTAAATACTATTTGTGCAATAATTATGGTCCATTAATGTCCACTTAAAATATTTTTCTTCTAATATGTTTCTTATTTATATTACAATTAGTATAGTAGGTTAAAATAGAGAATTCTTATTCAAAGAGGCAAATTAGAGTCATTTTGTGGCATCATTTCCATTTGTAATGCCATTACCCACTGGTGCCTTTAATCAATATACATGTATCTAATGTAGTTGCTCAATAAGGTATTGCAGTTTTGCATTTTAATAAATATTTAGATATGATCAAACACCAGATTTCTTTAAATGTGAAATTTTAAAATGTTAATAACGTACATATCCTTATATGTACAGTAGGCCATGAATTGATACTGAAATCGATATACCGTCAGCCCCTCAACAACCCCCCTCTGTGTGTGTATGTGTGCATATGAGACAGCTCTAGAACATGGTTACTTTCGTAATAAAAATACTTCACATTTGCAATAAAGATGTTGTAATTTCTTTTAAATTGTAACTATAAGATAAAATTGTAATGTTTAACAGATAATGGTAATAAAATTGAGTCGCGTGTGTTTACACAGAAATACTATGACTTTTTCATGCTTGAATGTGATTCTTTTAATAGTGCGTTAGTCACCATCATAAATTCTAAATTCTAAAAAAAAAAAAAAAAAGATTACTACTCGTTTTAAAATATTTTTTTCTTTATAGAGACAATTAAGATATAACTAAGCGAACAGTCCAAAAACAATGTCAAGGCCTAACTGACTGATAAAGATGATGGTGCTGTTAAGTATAGAGGTGTAACAGGCCGTAAACGAGTCGCTTTATTAGATTGCACCGCATCGATTCTCGTTGCCAGACCGCGGACTGATTTCCAGATGGGGGATGAGATCGATAGTCTTGGATTAAATCTGGCTTGGGTATAGTGATTTATTGTAATCACCATTTAAAATGTACAACGTGACTACATCGCACCCGTGAGGCCGGAAACCGCCATTGCATTTCAATAACTGGGGTGCTGTGACTTCAGTTAATGAAGATGGCCCCATGCTATAGAGAAGACTGCTCTCCAGACGACAAGTAGGCTACGTCGAGTTTTTACATGTTTGTTTGCACGAATTTAAGCGTTACACAATCCACAAGTCATTTAAAACGAAATTATTTGAACTACGTTGTCCTGTTTTCTTATGTAAAAATGGAAGTTGCTGCCAGTGATGTGCTAAGCAAACTCGCGCGCTACTCGCTTTACAAAACACAAATCATAATGTTCACTGATAAAACCACAAATAATTTTGTGGTGACGATAAAAATAAATAAAGACACTTTGTACTGTTTTAATATAAATCGTAAATACAGCAGTGACATATCGCTTTCCTACATCTACATCAATGGACGGACACTCCAGAACACAAACAACAGGCTTTTCAAGAAGTCAGCCTCTGAAAGGATTTCAGATTCTGTCCTGCTTCAAAAAGTCTTCAGTTGCACATTGTGTCTTCTTAAAAAAAATAATGAAGATGTGTTTGTTTAGAGAAGTCAGTCATGCCCTCGAGTTGCGTTCCTCCTCTTCATTTTCCAGCTTGTAGGCAGGTTTGTAGCGGGTCACACCTCTCTCGTCTACCACTTTCAGAGATGGATTCCTGCATGTGTTATCCATGCTGCCTAAAGAAGTGTATCTATGAGGAAGAGAGATAAGGGCATAAGCAAAACCAGGAAGATAATCTCATTTGAAGAGAGAAGACTGACTGTGAATAGAAGCATCTCACCCTTTGTCATACAGAATACAGTAGGGCACATACAGGGTTCTCAGAAACTCCCAGATGTCATGATACGTCCACTCCTACAGAAAGAGATGGTGGCTATGAAGCAAACATCTAAATGTAACATAAGTAACACCAATCCGCGGTCATTTGCAATTCTGAGAACATGCTGTACTGCCATGTCTTTTACATAAGCACCACTGATTAGGATGATGGAGTTGCTGTGTAATGATCTTAGAGAGCCTCATTCATCATCATTCACCATCTCTTGACTGTTTCTGCTGCCAGCTTACATGAGAGTGAGTGGGAGACATGACAGTGATTTACTGACTATGGAGCCAGTTTAGAGACTACAGGAAAGGTAGGAAGATGGGTGAAACCTTTCAGCTTTATTTTTGCCTATTTGTCTCTGTGGTTATATGTGTATTTTACATTTTCGTTCAAAAGTTTGGGATAAATAAGATTTTCTTTTAAAGAAATGAAACAAACAACATTATTCAGCACAACCATTTTCAACATGGTTAATAAGAAATGTTTCTTAAGCTCCATGCAACACTGAAGTCTAGAGTATTCAGCTTTGCCATCACATACATATACACATACAGGTGCTGGTCATATGATTAGAATATCATCAACAAGTTTATTTATTTCACTAATTCCTTTCAAAAAGTGAAACTTGTATATTATATTAATTCATTACACACAGACTGATATATTTCAAATGTTAATTTCTTTTAATTTTGATGATTATTACTGACAACTAAGGAAAATCCCAAATTCAGTATCTCAGAAAATTACAATATTACTTAAGACCAATACAAAGAAAGGATTTTTAGAAATCTTGGCCAACTGAAAAGTATGCAGTACTGAATTACTGCAGCAATGCGGTGTGGCATGGAGTCGATCAGTCTGTGGCACTGCTCAGGTGTTATGAGAGCCCAGGTTGCTCTGATAGTGGCCTTCAGCTCTTCTGCATTGTTGGGTCTGGCATATCGCAACTTCTTCTTCACAAACTTTCTAAAACTTGCTCTAAAACTTCCTGGTATACGGCTGCATTGACCTTGGACCTCAGAAAACACAGTGGACCAACACCAGCAGATGACATGGCACCCCAAACCATCACTGACTGTGGAAACTTTACACTGGACCTAAAGCAACATGGATTGTGTGCCTCTTCTCTCTTCCTGCAGACTCTGGGACCCTGATTTCCAAAGGAAATGCAAAATTTACTTCCATCAGAGAACATAACTTTGGACCACTCAGCAGCAGTCCAGTCCTTTTTGTCTTTAGCCCAGGCGAGATGCTTCTAATGCTGTCAGTTGTTCAAGAGACAGCTGAACATTAGCTGAAACCCATGTCTTGCATATGTCTGTGCATAGTGGTTCTTGAAGCACTGACTCCAGCTGCAGTCCACTCTTTAACCCCTTTTCCACCAAGGCAGTGCTAGAGCTAGATCGGAGCCAGAGCCTAGGTTCAAATCAGTTCTTTGTGTTTCCACACCCAAAGCCCAAGCTCAGAGCCAGGAAAAGTGGTTCTTAAATAGCACCAAAACATTGCTGGGCTAGAACAGCGCTAGAAGTAAGAACCGATTACGTCAGGCGCTGGGGGCGGGGTCAACAAGACGAACACAAACTTGAGGTCCGCCATTTTTTAAATAGCAGCTAACAGCTGCTGCTCGTTTGTAATATCCGTCTATACAAATTACGGCAAACTGCATGAATGCGTTGGATTCGCTGTGTTTTGATGCCGATGTAGGATCATAAAGCCATGTGAATCAATAGTAACGCAACGTTTGCATTGTTGATGGAAGGCTTGTTGGCAGCGGTGCTGTGCAGAGACCGATCGCCGTATGATAAGTCCAGCGAGAGCATATGACTCCTTATGCTTTTGATTCACTCATGCGTTTTTTTTAAATATCATACGTGGATCGGTCTGTGCAGCGCCGATGCATCTCGAACAAGCCTGGTGTGTTTCGTGTTTCCCACTGCCCAGGGTTGCCAGGTTTTCACAACAAAACCCGCCCAATTGCTACTCAAAACAAGCCCAATCGCGTTTCAGGGGGGCTTCCCTGGTAAAAATCACATTTGGGGGTAAAATATGTGGGGTTTTTTGGCATGGTTGCCTACTAAAGTTAAATATCACATAATTGGAGTCGCTTCAACCCGCGGACATGAAAAACAGCCCGCGGCAACAGTGATGAAGTAGCCCAATTCCGTGGGAAAACCGCGGACTTGGCAACACTGCCGCTGCCTCGCTAGCGTTGCTGAAAAAGATGAGACGTATACAGTGACGTAAGACATGGCTCTGTTGTGGCTTTCAGCATGTGGAAAAGCAAACGGTTCTTAGAAGGCTCCCCAGTCGAACCAACTATGAACTGGGATTAGCACTGGCTCTGAACTAGCACCTGGTTCATTCTGGTGGAAAAGGGGTATTTGTGAATCTCCCCCACATTTTTGAATGGGTTTTGTTTCACAATCCTCTCCAGGGTGCGGTTATCCCTATTGCTTGTACACTTTTTTCTACCACATATTTTCCTTCCTTTCGCCTCTCTATTAATGTGCTTGGACAGAGCTCTGTGAACAGCCAGCCTATTTTTTGTGTCTTGCCCTCCTTGTGCAAGGTATCAATGGTCGTCTTTTGGACAACTGTCAAGTTAGCAGTCTTCCCCATGATTGTGTAGCCTACAGAACTAGACTGAGAGATCATTAAAAGCCTTTGCAGGTGTTTTGAGTTCATTAGCTGATTAGAGTGTGGCACTAGGTGTCTTCAATATTTAACCTTTTCACAATATTCTAATTTCTGAGATACTGAATTTGAGATTTTCCTTAGTTGTCAGTTATAATCATCAAAATGAAAAGAAATAAACATTTGAAATGTATATTATATTCATTCATTACACACAGACTGATACAAGTTTCACTTTTTAAATGGAATTAGTGAAATATAATTAGAATATCATCAAAAACTTTATGTCTACATATATGAACAAGTTAAATGCAAGACCTTGTTAATACCACCTTATGTGAAATTTAAGGCCAAACCTGTGATGGAAATACACATTATATTACATACGTATATGTAATATTTAATGCAAAAAGAAAAAATATCCCCCTGAGACCCAAGCATAGCATTTTGTTAACTGTAGTGGATATTATGTTTTAGTGAATTTATTTCTGACACCATACACAGTTAAGTCTGGGTGTCCTGTAAAGGGCACATTCAGGGATTTACAGAGATACCATTTTGGAGGTTTCACCATGACCACTCCCACTTATGTGGGCACTGGCACTGACTGAATGATCAAATTTTACATTCTTATGGAAATATGATTATATTTTGCAATTATCATTTAAATCAGACTAATTTTCCTAATATAGACTAATATATATATACGCCCTCGGACACTTTTCTAACCGGCATGCATCTCGCGCTGATCACCGGTGATCGGTTCTGCGCAGATTTTGCTCATCTCAAACAAGCCTAATGTTACAGCGGGGGGAAATCTGCAGTTTGTCCAATGATAACAGTCACTGTGTCCGTCAGAAAACATTAAAAGACTTTTTAAAGGACCCACGGACACCCTGCACATGGACCCTTTCCCGTTCTTCGTGTTTTTTGAAGCTTTGATTGTGTTTACAGTGTGCAATATAACATGTGTTCATGTTTCGCGTGTAAAAAAAACCTGTATTTTTAACACAATTTACTTATCTGTATACCGCTCTGTAAACGGCTGATGAGTTCCTTGTTCTATGAAGTCCCTCCTTCAGAAATACGTAACGAGTTCTGATTGTGCCAACGGTTCCCGTGTTGGGATTGGACAGCAGCTTAGCGAACGTGTCACGGTTCCTGTGTTGTGATTCGACAGCAGCTTAGCGCACGTGGAAAGGTCACGCCTCTTAACGGGAGATGTATGCGCTCAATGATCTCTACAGCGTCCCTGGGAAAGCCAAACAAAGGTGATTTGACTCCGGGATGAAAATAACAGCGTCTCGACGACATGGCGACAAACGCACTCAAACGCAACACTTCCTTTTCTCCACGCGACACGTCCTCTTCTCCACGTGGGACAGCAACAAGACCACGCCCCCTTTTGGCACGTATTCTTGTGGGCGGAGGTTAGTCTGTTCTATCGACGTCATTTATGAAGGAAGTACCAGGATGTAGTCCAAGCCAGCCGTTCGCTGTAGGCTTTGAAAGGGAACTTCTGTTAAATAAAATATTTCGCTTGGCATTGAACTTTGAGCTTTATAATTTTACAGGTATTATTTATGCTCTAACAGCAACATTACACACTAACTAAAGTTTGAACAGTGGGATCACGAAGAACGGGACCTTTAACAATGCCCTTCTGGACCTTGAAAGTGGTAATTAAATTGCTGTCTATGGAGGGGTCAGAGAGCTCTCGGGTTTCATCAAAAGTATCTTAATTTATGTACAGAAGATAAATTAAGGTCTTACGGTTTTGGAACGACATGAGGGTGAGTAATTAATGACAGAATTTTTTTTTTTTTGAGGGAACTAAACCCTTTAAAATATATATGAAAATAGAAAACATTTGTTTGAAATTGTAATAACATTTCACAATATTACTGTATTTTTGATCAAATAGATGCAGCTTAATGAGCACAAAATACTTATTTCAAAAACATTTTGACCCAAACTTTTGAACGGTAGTGTGTATACATGTATATATTCCCCCCCTCACCAGCAGTGGGTTGACCCTCATGTAATCAGGCCAGCCTGGGTCTGTGGGACACAGGGGTGTCAGTGTCTGCGAATAAGGGTCGGTTCGTCGTGTTCCCATTAGGACTGCCCCTAAATCCGGCCTCCTTTCCTTGAACTCAGTCAGAGCCTGCCGAATACTTCCCTCCACCGAGCACAGCTCCAGGTCATATCTACAGAAAAAAGAGGAAAATGTGCCAAATAATTACACCTATGGAGCTTTTGATGGACATGGGTGAATTAATGAGGCTGGATGGGATGGATCCATGTTCAATTCATCGTGGTTCAGTAACAGACTGCAGCTGGTTTGTCAGTGAAAGTACAGAGGCTGTTACGGTTTGCAGATGGCACTTCTCACTGTAATGTTTCTGAGTTGAGAATGGTGCCAGATCCCATTTCATACATGTGGGTAAACAAGCATGACTGGTGATTCTAACATCAGTAACATATCATAAGACCTCAAAGCCTGTTTGGAAAATGTCACAATTCAGAAATTTTGTCAGAGCAGTTGTTTGAATCAGAAAAGACTAAATCGTATGTTTGCATATGCTGTTTCCTGATGCAGCCAAACAGTTCTGGGAGAGATGCCAGAGGCACCAGTCTGTGATTTACCTACTCAGGAGGAAAGAAACCCGGTCCAAATTTCTGTTATCTCATTTAAATCATTGCTGTACCCATTTTATTTTAGTTTTGAAAGGCACCTTATCTTACCTTTTTATTGTATCCTGCAAAAACCTCTCCATTTCTGGAAAAGGAGAGACAATTCGAATGTACAGAGCTTTCAATCTGTCTTTACTATCTGGATACCGCCTAAGAAAGAGAGAGGGAAAAAACAAGTCAATCATATTATCTGAATTCTTCAAACTAGTTTACTGACGCTTCCATGTGATATAGTGAAGCTCATGTAAGCAAGGCACGAGCACAGCTGCGGTGTCCTACTGCGAGTGTGGTCAAAGTGCCACTAAACACTTAAATTAGCTCAGCATGAGCTTCAGATATCTGTTTAACTTCAGCAAATCCATGCTATTTGTTTAAAAAAAAAACATTTACTAATTAAACTTTTGACATATAATCCAACACACAGCATTGATACCCCATATGTATTTGGATCACAGCATGCATACATACAAAATCAAATGCTCTGCAAACAATTGATGCTGGACATTTGGTAATATTCATTTTATTGAGCCATTTCTATGCATTTAGGCTTTTAGGTGATTATTAGTGGATGTATGAAGTCAGTTTTCAATTTCACACAGGTTTCTTAGCAGAAGAATTGCAGGTATAGTTTATCACATTAACCATGGATATTGGTGATAATTGCTAATGTTTCCAAATACAGTGGTGCAGAAATTACATCAGAACCCGGAAGACTGATTCGCCGCTGGTTCTTTGCAAGATTTTCCTATGGGGTTTTATAATAGGTGTTCTCAAATTATGAGTAAAAAAAAGCCTGTGTGGTAAACATAACTTGACAATATTTTGATGTTTTTGATGTGATAAAATGTGAAATCTACCATCTGTGTAACAGTTTTGGAAGGTATAGTTTAGGGATGGGACGAAATATCGTTTGACAAAATATCGCGATACAAAACGCGACGAAACGGAAAAAAATGGATCGCGAAATAAAGATAGATGGCACTGCTGCATGATTTGCGTAGTATATAAATAATTTAGTGTATTATATGTGTGTGTATGTATATGGGGCAGACATACAGTCTATGGTGGCAGGCTGGCAGCACCATCTGCTGATCAAGCAGGGTAAAAAAAACTAAATGAAAAAAAATTTATATCCGGGGAACGGTGCGGTACGTCGTCACGTCAACAGCGCATGTTGCAACAACAACACTGCAGCGAGCTAACAAATATTAGCATTACCACCAACTGCCTTGCCCCCAAACAGCCGACCATGGAGTCAAATGAGGTCGAAATTGAGGACGCTCCGCCTGGATACAAGTCATATGTCTGGCAGTATTTTGGCTCTCTCATTAAAAAAGACAACGACGGCAATAGAGTAACTGACAAGACTAAGACTGTGTGTAAGCTATGCCATGCTGTCATTCCGTACACCACATCCAACACATCAAACATGAACCACCACCTTCAACGTCACCATAAAAATGTGAAGAAGGCCCCGGAGAAAACGAGCCTACCGAAGTGACAGCTGACTATGAAACAAGCGCCGACACCAACTCTACCTCCGTCAAGTCCGCGTGCAAAACAGATAACCAGGCTCATTGGCGAATTCATAGCGGACTATATGGCTCCATTTAACATGGTAGAGAACAGAAAATTCATCCAAATGTTCAATGTGCTGGAGCCCAAGTTTAAGATGCCATGTCGAGGACATTTTTCAGAGAAGGTAATCCCGGAAATTTACAATGAAACCAAACAAAGCGTGAAAGAGTATCTATTTTCTTCTTTTTTTTTCTTTTTTGATATCGTATCGTGACGTATCGTATCGTAACCCTGGCATATCGAGGTGCATCGTATCGTGAGTTTAAGTGTATCGTCCCATCCCTAGTATAGTTATCTTAAGGAATAGTTCACCCCAAAAATGAAAATTTATTTTCTTAGCATTTATTTAGAAAAATGTATATTTGTTGCCCATGCAATTCAAGTAATTCAAGCCATGTAATATATATATATACAGTGAGGAAAATAAGTATTTGAACACCCTGCTATTTTGCAAGTTCTCCCACTTGGAAATCATGGAGGGGTCTGAAATTGTCATCGTAGGGGCATGTCCACTGTGAAAGACATAATCTAAAAAAAAAAAATCCAGAAATCACAATATATGATTTTTTAACTATTTATTTGTATGATACAGCTGCAAATAAGTATTTGAACACCCGTCTATCAGCTAGAATTCTGACCCTCAAAGATCTGTTAGTCTGCCTTTAAAATGTCCACCTCCACTCCATTTATTATCCTAAATTAGATGCACCTGTTTGAGGTCGTTAGCTGCATAAAGACACCTGTCCACACCATACAACCAGTAGAAATCCAACTACTAACATGGCCAAGACCAAAGAGCTGTTCAAAGACACTAGAGACAAAATTGTACACCTCCACAAGGCTGGAAAGGGCTACGGGGAAATTGCCAAGCAGCTTGGTGAAAAAAGGTCCACTGTTGGAGCAATCATTAGAAAATGGAAGCTAAACATGACTGTCAATCTCCCTCGGACTGGGGCTCCATGCAAGATCTCACCTCGTGGGGTCTCAATGATCCTAAGAAAGGTGAGAAATCAGCCCAGAACTACACGGGAGGAGCTGGTCAATGACCTGAAAAGAGCTGGGACCACCGTTTCCAAGGTTACTGTTGGTAATACACTAAGACGTCATGCTTTGAAATCATGCATGGCACGGAAGGTTCCCCTGCTTAAACCAGCACATGTCAAGGCCCGTCTTAAGTTTGCCAATGACCATTTGGATGATCCAGAGGAGTCATGGGAGAAAGTCATGTGGTCAGATGAGACCAAAATATAACTTTTTGGTCATAATTCCACTAAACGCGTTTGAAAGAAGGAGAATGATGAGTACCATCCCAAGAACACCATCCCTACTGTGAAGCATGGGGGTGGTAGCATCATGCTTTGGGGGTGTTTTTCTGCACATGGGACAGGGCGACTGCACTGTATTAAGGAGAGGATGACCGGGGCCATGTATTGCAAGATTTTGGGGAACAACCTCCTTCCCTCAGTTAGAGCATTGAAGATGGGTCAAGGCTGGGTCTTCCAACATGACAATGACCCGAAGCACACAGCCAGGATAACCAAGGAGTGGCTCTGTAAGAAGCATATCAAGGTTCTGGCGTGGCCTAGCCAGTCTCCAGACCTAAACCCAATAGAGATTCTTTGGAGGGAGCTCAAACTCCGTGTTTCTCAGCGTCAAGCCAGAAACCTGACTGATCTAGAGAAGATCTGTGTGGAGGAGTGGGCCAAAATCCCTCCTGCAGTGTGTGCAAACCTGGTGAAAAACTACAGGAAACGTTTGACCTCTGTAATTAACAACAAAGGCTACTGTACCAAATAGTAACATTGATTTTCTCAGGTGTTCAAATACTTATTTGCAGCTGTATCATACAAATAAATAGTTTTAAAAAAAATCATACATTGTGATTTCTGGATTTTTTTTTTAAAGTTTCTTGCAAAATAGCAGGGTGTTCAAATACTTATTTTCCTCACTGTGTGTGTGTAATATATATATATATATATATGTATTGTTTAGTGATAAAATTAACATTAACTGTACTTGGTGTACAAATAAATTGTACAAATTACAGACAGGTTTCTCAGACAAGGATTAAGCTAGTCCCAGACTAAAATGCAAGTTTGAACCGTTTTAACTGAAGGCAAATTATATATTGAAAGCACTGATATATCTTCAAATATCTCAAGGCATGTTTGATCTAAGGCCCAATCCTGGCTTAATTTAAGCCCTCTGTGAAACCAGGCCTAAATGTCTGGCCCTTTTAGTCTAGTTTTAGTCAGTGAAAACTTTCGTCATGCTGCATAATGGTTAAATTGATAATCATGATTACTTTGCTCAAAATAATAATAATAATAATAATAATACGCAATGATTTTTGTCATTTAAGAAATGTAAAAATAAAATGATCAGAATTATTGCACTCTGGGCTGAACATATTCTTCTCTCTAATAAAAGGCAAAAATCTCAAGAAGCGGCACGCTTATATGCTCCGAGAACGGACACTGCACTAGTGATACAAAACACACAAGTCTGTTACGTCCCAGTAACAAGCTCCTATATTTTGCAGTAGATTCATTAAATAATAACAGATAATAGGTTTGCTGCGATGGTCGGTGTTACTGGTGTTCAGGCATAACACCGGTTACACCCCAACCGTTGTTTAGATTTTTTTTATAGTAATAAAATAATTTAGTTCAGTTGGAGAACAGACACTACAAATAAAAACTGAACGTGTCTGCTTAATACAGCGTGAGCCGAATGAGAGTCGCAGCACAGACCAGCGCAAGAGCCAGATTTCATTCATCGCGAGAGTGAGGAGCTGAATGACAAGATGATCGCAGAAGAGTTGGTTTCAAAGCAAAACGTGAGCCTATTTAAGTGAGGTTGTCACTGTACTGTTCTGTTGTTGTGTTTTTCATTAAGAATAATAGGCTAATGAACCCACCATTCAAGCAACCTGCCCCCGAATTGGCTCCAATTCTAAACCAAAACTATTTTCATTCGTTCACGGCCGCACAGTGCACAAGCACTGTAATGTGACAGTGAGGGAAAATTCTTTCACTGTCACATCCCTAACAGGTAAAAAGGTGAATACATTTTGATTCTATTATTCTATTTTCTACAATGTCAAACCAACGCAGCTTTACCTAAAATACAAGCTCAGGCATGCGCTTCTTCCATACAAGCTCATGCAGTTGTGCGCTCTAGACAGAGAATACTCTGTTGCAGGGAACACTTAGGCTAAGAAGCAAATATATTTATTAAGTATAACGAGGTTGGGTTCCTATTCAACTGTCCATCCTATTAAAAACAGCTAGGCTATAAGATAATTGTACATTTTCGTAAAGTATTTTGTAAAGTATTGTATTTCGCCAGATTTTATTGTGTAAACATTCAAGTGCGAATAAGAACCGCTTCGAGAGGGATGCCAGGTGTCATGTTTTTCTATTAAACCAACAGCATAAAAGACACGTTGTGCAAGTGCATTTATTCAGCATCAACAATCAGAAATATAGTCAACATCCATGTTTGGATTCATTAATTAAACTAATTTAGCCTGCAAGCTTCTTTTTGTCAACCGCTTGTCTTTAAATTTGCCTCTCTTACCGTTTTAGTGCAGCATAATATAAATGCAGTAGAGCAGTGCAGTCCTTGCCACCGTTGAAGCCAACACAGAGCTCATTAGCAGAGTATTTATCCAGCGCCATCTCAATGGTCCCCAAAGCTGCAGCTACTTTCTTCCCCAGCAGTGTCTCTGTGAGATATTTAATGACAGAGGAGTCTCTTACAGATCTTACATCTAATTTCACACGTTTAACAAGGTTATTCTCAACTGATTTAAATGGAGACGTAAACTGGTCAAGATCAAACTCATTTAACGGAACAAAAACAGCTCCTAAATATGGTTAGAAAGAAGCTTACCAGTTTTTGAGAGCGAGTACACTGCTTCAGTTGCGACTGACACTGAGTCAGTGATGAGAGTAACCACAGATCCTTCAGGTAGCTGTTCTATCAGTTGAGTTCGTGCTCGTTCCACCTCTTCTGCACTGTCACTGTCCAGGACCAGTCGGACACGATGATAATTACTAAGCCAGTCTGGGTAAGATCCCAGAGAGACACGCTTCCCCCAACCTGCCTGCAGTTTTGTGAGACTCGGGGCGATCTCAGTCTCATCCGCATCCACATACACCTCACGGGTGTGAAAGGTGATACCAGAGCCTGAAAACAGATGGGCAAGTCCATTGAACGACCGTTCCAGCAGAGAAGGGATGCCGGGAAAAATGTATACGTTGCGGACACTGACTAGAGGGAAGCGATTTCGCTGGCCTGTCTGAGGGTCTATGCCAAAATTGAGTTTGGCAGAAACGGGGACCGTAGCAAGCTTCATGGGGGAACTGTTAGGCGTTACCGTGCCAAAGAACCCCTCCACTAGCTTTGTGAGTTCAGGGTGGGCATGCAGACCTTCGCCAAATGCCATAGCAACACTTTCAAAAGTGACATCGTCATGGGTGGGACCGATGCCGCCGGATGTAATGAGGTGAGTAACGGAGGACGAAAGCTGGGCCACTTCTTTAGCGATGACTTCCTGGACGTCAGGTACCACAGTGATACGCTCTACAGTGACACCAAGCTTGCGAAGTCCACGGCACAGGAAGGCACTGTTAGTGTCGACAGTGTGGCCCTGCAATGGAAGCATACAAAATAAGGTTGAGCGATGTCTACCAAATTGGCATGAGACGATGTCTACAGTGTAACATTGCAATGGACGATGACATCGGGAGGTTGCATTTGAAGCTCTGTTAATGTGCCGCGCGTCTGGAGAAAGAGTGAACGGAGCTGAAAGGGCTTGAATGAAGCGTGTTTTTGGCATTGGATAAAACTATTAGAGGATATAGCGCTGAAATATCATTACCACAAACGATCCTGAGTGCTTGTGGTGTGATTCACACTGCTGTTTTTATGCTCTGCTCACTTCAACTAGAAACATTTGAATATCATTGGTTTAGTTGTGTAAAACATTCAGTAGCCTATAATTTGTTTGGTGTTTTTTGCACAATAAATAAAATATTTAGTGTTTAAAGGGTTAGTTCACCCAAAAATGAAAATTGTCATTATTTCCTTACCCTCATGTTGTTCGACACCCGTAAGACCTCCGTTCATGTACTTTACACTCTCAAGACCCATAAAAGGTACTAAAGACGTCATTACAAAGTCCATCTCACTACAGTGGTTCTACAATAACTTTATGAAGCAACGAGAATAGTTTGTGTGCAAAAAAACCCCTAAATAACGACTTATATAGTGATGACCGATTTCAAAACAATGCATCATGAAGCTTCGAAGCGTTATGAATCAGCGAGTAGTATCATGATTCGGATCAGGTGTCAAACCGCCAAACTGCTGATATCCCGTGACTTTGGCGATCCAAACCACTGAATCGACTCACTGATTCATAACGTTTCGAAACTTTGTGCCTTCTTTGAATCAGACAGAGATAAAGTAGTGCGTAAGATTGATTGGATTATAGCATTTATTTGGATTTGAGAGAGAGAGAGAGAGAGAGAGAGAGAGAGAGAGAGAGAGAGAGAGAGAGAGAGAGAGAGAGAGGAGAGAGAGAGAGGAGAGAGAGAGAGAGAGAGAGAGAGAGAGATGAGAGAGAGAGATGAGAGAGAGAGAGAGAGAGAGAGAGAGAGAGAGAGAGAGAGAGAGAGAGAGAGAGAGAGAGAGAGAGAGAGAGAGAGAGAGAGAGAGAGAGAGAGAGAGAGAGAGAGAGAGAGAGAGAGAGAGAGAGAGAGAGAGAGAGAGAGAGAGAGAGATTCGTACCTGTGTGACTGCGTCTGTTCAGCCGTCTCTCTTAACAAAGATGTGGGTTTAAATCGCAAGTTGCTGAGAAATATAATGTAGTGATCTAGTAAAATAGCCATTTCATTGGTAAAAGTCACAGGGCGGCGTTAATAGTTTCTTTGCTCATGAGTGACATAAAAGTGTGCATGTAAACAGGGCTATTGCGAGTTCAATAGCCCCGTTTACAGGCACACTTTTATGTAATTCCGATTCAAATCATTCCAATTGAACGATTCTGTGGAACACCTCAGAAAAAGAAATTCTTCTGTCAGGCGCAGTTGAAGTAGAAAGTGCCTGGGACAAACGCTGTCAGATGAGATGGCGTAGCCAGGCTATGTCGGTGTCATTATTCCAACATTTATCTTCATAACTTGTTACAAAATAAAAAGTTTCACACTTCAGAAATATTAGTGTATCCTTATGAAAGCAGTGTTTATTTGCAGCATTTTCATTTGGACTTTCAGACTTTTAAACCGATTACAGTGCTCCGTCTAAACACACCTGAAATGAAAATAGCGCATTAATGAGGATTCATCTGACTTGCAACTACCTGTGCATTAAATGATTTTATTGCACACCTTCCAGCCAATCAGAATCAAATATTCAGACAGACCATGGCATAAATTACATTATTGTTAAAATAAAATGTTATGTTATGGTTTGTTTGCACTAATAAATGCTGCTGCCTACCAGCTGCAATAACCAATAAAACTTTGTTCCATTTTTTTTCTTTCTATATTGTCATAAATAACGTTATCGCAAATATTCTTGAAATATCGTGATATAATTGAGGCTATATCGCCCACCCCTATCGGTCATCACAATATAAGTCATTATTTAGTGTTTTTTTTGCGCACAAACTATTCTCGTCGATTCATAAAATTATTGTAGAACCACTGTAGTGAGATGGACTTTGTAACAACGTCTTTAGTACCTTTTAAGGGTCTTGAGATTGTAAAGTGTATTGTCACAATGGAGGCCTTTCTGAGCCATCGGATTTCAACTAAATTATCCTCATTTGTGTTCCGAAGATGAATGGAGGTCTTACGGGTGTCGAACGACATGAGGGTAAATAATTAATGACAGAATTTTCATTTTTGGGTGAACTAACCCTTTAAAGTTACAAGTTCTTGTCTTCCTTGTTGTTCTCGGCGTGAACTCACGAAGCACCACGACGCATGCGCGAGAATATGACGTAGCGCCGGCATTCGGGAATCCATGAAATCCACACTTTAGTCCCATTTTGAGCCCTGCACCGAGACCTAAAGCACGATCAATGTAGAATTCAACAGCTTAGATACGGCGCGTCTTCCTCTGCTCGTTGTAAACAAATCTCCTCGCTTCTGGTCACGTGTCCGAACGCCGGTTCTGCGTCATATTCTCGCGCATGCGTCGTGGTGCTTCGTGAGTTCACGTCCGAGAACAACAAGGAAGACAAGAACTTGTAGAATAAAGTCGTTATTTTGATTTTTTTTACCGCACAAAAACTATTGTCATCGCTTCATAAAATTATTGTAGAGCCACTGTAGTGAGATGGACTTTGTAACGACGTTTTTAGTGCCTTTTATGGGTCTTGTGAGTGTAAATGTACTGAACGTCAATGGAGGCCTATCTCAAGCCTTCTCAGCATCAGCTTTCAACAAAAATATCTTCATTTGTGCTCCAAAGATGAACGAATGTCTTACGGGTGTCGAACGACATGAGGGTGAGTAATAAATGACATAATTTTCATTTTTGGGTGAACTAACCCTTTAAGGCACGTACACACAGAGCCTGAAACCGCAATTTTTTTTAAACCGGGTCCCAGAGTGGATAAGTCTGAAAACGATACCCTTGCATTTTCATGTGTACAGCCAATCCGTATATTTTGTAAAACAATGTCATCACCCCACGTTCTCACTCCAAGTCTTCTTCTACGTTTTTAATGGATCTCTGTGGTAGAATTACAGCGACACATACTGGTCTGGCATGTATACTTCAGTGGTTTCATGTGTACGTAGATATTTCTTGAGACGACGAAAACAAAAAAAGATTGGATAGGGAAAGCTCTGGCTTCGTGTGGATGTGGCCTAAATTGGGCGGGGAAATCACGATGCCAGCTCAACATCGTGATGTCTGTCAGCCAATGGCGATGAACGATGGCATCGTCTATCGGCTCAATCGTAATACAAACCAAACGTTTTGAACATATTGCTTAAGTAATTCTAAAAATTTTATTTCTGCTCCAAATGTAGAAATTTCCTGCATCTGTCAATGGCCGAAAACAGGCAAGCAAAATCCATACAGAGCTACTATAAATGTCATATAAATAATAGTTCATACAAGACAAAGGGTTAATTGGCTTTATGCACAGCTGCACTACTTCCTGAACTTCAGCCAGCTCCTTTGTTTCCTGTCTGCCATTATTGGACAAACTGATTAATCCAGGTGTGCCTGACCTCTGTAGTCACAACAACAATAATCAGACACACCTGGATTAATCAGTTTGTCCAATAATGGCAGACAGGAAACAAAGGAGCTGGCTGAAGTTCAGGAAGTAGTGCAGCTGTGCATAAAGCCAATTGTGACTTATTAAAATATATTGTAATTTACCTTGAGTATCTCATCTCCTATGATGAGAATAGCTGCTGTGACAGCGCCATCTTTCTGCGTGGAGGATGCATTGCAGTTCTGAGACATTGGGATGATATGGGCTCCGATTTGCTGAACCCTCTTAACTGCTCTCCTAATCTTAGGCAATGCCTGCAGCATTCAGCCGAAAATGATGACAGGAGAAAGGCAGAGAAAGAAAAAGGAAGAGACAGATGGAGATGGTCTGTTGGGAACAAGCACAAAAGTCTGAGCAATAAAACTAAAAGATTAATGAAAGTTTCAAAAATAAGAAATTAAGGCAGCTATTAGCATTGTAATTTTAGTTGTACTATATATAAAAATATTACTGTAATTTCTTAGACTCAATCTGCCCATTTTACAGTGAAATATTACAATACTATTGTCGATTTGCTTGATATTTGTATTCAATAATAATAATTTATTATTATTATTGTTGTTGTCATATTGATAAATAAATTAAACACTGGCCCAAATGGTGCAGTCCTACAAACATGCACTGGAAACCTGGGGCATTTTTATTTGCAAATAGCAATTTTATCAGAAAAACTGGTCAGACACAGCAGCTGGATATTTATAGGAATATCTAATTTATCATACGCAGAGAAACACACGTGTATTAGCAAAATGATTGACTTCCCTTACCTGTAATGCATGCAACGATATTCTGCCGTTAGTCCGGATTGCGTGGCCACCTAAACGCTATTCAAGGAACCACTCATCTCATTCAAGACTGAGTCAGGCAAATCAATGATTGCATTACAGTTGTTCAAACTGAAGTTACGGTCTCCTGTTCTCAAGGTACTGTCACGGTCATGTGAGAAATACTAAAGTCCCAAGTTCCCCAGGTTCTTGCCGTGAAAGCTATGAACAAGTCAGCCGTAAACATTGATACAAGCGAAGCATTGATAGAATGCTGAATAGTGATTCTTAAAGTTGCTTTACTAGTAAATATTAACTATAGAAGGAGAACTCGCCCTAACAACGCACGTTACATATCTCAGTACGTTAAGCAAAACTCGGTTGCACTCTTCTTGTCACGTGACGCATGTTAGCCAATTGAAAAGAGGCTCTGCATTACTTCCTTAATAAACAGACCATTCGGCGCAAGGAGGGCGGGAACTTCCTTGGGGGAAGTGAAAGCAGGCATTCTTTATGAAATTTAATCGCTGCTTCCATTTTTTCAACGGTCTTCGCCTGCAGTTATTCATATAGCAGCTTTGACACAAATGTGTCTGATGGTACATTTGTTTGATTTTCTGTCATTTTAATAGTACAAGTATGTGTAACGTGTTTAAATGGGAAGTCTACACATACCGCACACTTTACTAAATGCACTGCATTACTGCTGGAAATCCACGACGTTGCACTTTTTAAACATAAACGTAGGACGACCCCACTTGAGATACTCCCCCTTCATGGGAACTCGTGATTATGCTCACTTTAAATGTTTATTTCCACACATAACAGTTACCTTAGTTCGTTGTCGTGCAAGCAGCTTGGGTACAGCTGTTGATTTCAATCGTCTTTTATTCCCTTTGGCTACAGTGAAATCGTCTGGAGAAAAATGTTCGCTGCACACCCTCAATCCACGGACAGACTGAATGGGTGATCTATCTCGACGAAGAGCGAGCAGCCACAGATTCAATCTTTTCACATCATGCAGGGGCAATGTGTGAAAAGTCAAACTTTCCTCCTGCACTGATGCCCACTGACGGAGTCTCAGGGTTTTCTCTTGGTTGAAGCATCCAGGATAAGCACACACGCGCACCATTTTGAAAAATCCACCGCCACGAGCAACCAATAAAGTTTGCGTGCACTTTCTTCAGTGTTGTGAAAAGAGCTCAGTTTGTAGTCCTCATGCCCGGAAGAGGAATAGCAGTTTCCGGGTTCCCTCTAGCGGTGGGGATTTGGAAACGTCTTAGTGATTCGAATCTTTTGAATCGGTTCAACACAAAGATTCATTGACTGATTTATTCAGTAGCGCTTTTGCATGTCACATCAGTAGATGGCGACACGAGAGTGTTTTATTTGACGTAACGAGTCTTTGAATTATTCATACTAACTATTTAAAAACATTTTATTAGCAACATATTATATACATAAAAAGAAGTGGGCTCAATGTAAACGACTTTAAATTATATGTAAACCTTTTGGAACAAACTAAAAACAAAAAAGCGATGAAAACATGTAATGCTTTGAAAGTACTGGACTTAAATATAATATATATATATATATATATATATATATATATATATATATATATATATATATATATATATATATATATATATATAATTTTTTCTTTCATTTCCTGGCAGCTAATTTTAATGTGATATTATGAGTATATAATACCTATTGTTATCATGGCATTGAATAAAAAAACTATTTAAAAAAACACTGAGGTGCTTATTATCATTTGTTAAATAAGTTACAATGAGTGCATTTTAAGCATCATATGCATTTCCTAATAAATAGCAAACGATTTTAAAAAAAATTTGTAAAAAAAATAAAATAAATTTGATTAAACAAAAATCTGCATTTCTCATCTTTTCTTACCTGCTTCCTAATCTATCAAATAGCCTAAACATGGCAATAAATGCATGGGCTATTACGAATACTGTTCTGTTTTAAGTGTCTGCTAAATGCATAAATGTAGGCTATGTTTTAATTTCATCAACTGCTGGGCATGAAATATGCTGGGCATATTTATTTATTTATTTATTTATTTATTTATTTATTTATTTATTTATTTATTTGGGAGAAAACCCCTGAAGACCCCTGACCTAATTTATTCAGTTTCGGTTCTCAAAAAAAAAAGGAAAAAAAAGTGCCCTTTAGATTAAACCAATGAAATTCTTCTTTACAGCCCCACTCAAATGTTGTTTTTGAGAAATGATACGGTGCTTTAGTGGTAGGTTATGCCTTTCCATAGCGTATATGAGCCCTAGCCTGTATGGACTGTATGCACTTTTATAGGCTATATATATAGCGATGTATCCTGTTTGAAGCTGACATCTTTAGTCACCGTTCATTGTCACTGTATTTTGAGGACATTCCTCAAATATTTGTTGGGAAAGATGTGACTGAATAATGATAGAACTTTCATTTTTGATTAAACAACATCATTAATATAGTAGGCAGGCCTACTACTATACAAATCATTGAGAAAATTAGGCTACTTTGATTTTGAATAAAGAAGGCGAGACATTTAAACTACTGTTTGTGTTTTGTAAACTGTGAATAAAACAGTAGGCTATAGACTAAACATTTGTTTTATGTACGTAATTTAATTACAAATAATTTCCTTGTCAATAGTGACCATAAACGCCCGGGAAAGTTCATGAATGAGTTCATATCCCTGTTTATGGACATTTTAAATCTTCTTCAACTGATAATCGCCGTTGCCGACTGCAGAAAACAGGTCAAGGGCGCGCGCTGAGAGAACCAGGTGCGGGCGCTCTCGTGGACGACAAACCACATGATACACGCAGCCATCAGATCGCGGAAGTGCGACTTTTTTGGACCGTGGAAAAGGGGGGTAGACTGGGTGAGGAAGGGAAGGCAGAGCCGAGAAGAAAAGTTTCATGACATTATTCGTCTAAATGAGCCCGGCGAGACCCGTTCTTATCCCGTATCTGGTCTGACTTTGTTCCTCAAATGTGATATCTTCAGGAGTTGATCTGAAAAGTGCTTAGGAGAGCAGGACCGGAATCGAGCGGCCGAGAGGAAGCGAGCGGGTAAGTTCAGGCAAAAGTTGACCACAGTCATGACTGTATTATGCGGGACAGGAATCCATACTGCTCCAGACTGGAACGTGCTCGATTGCTTGTGTCTCGTGAAATCAAGCAGTTTCAACTTGTTACAGCGTCTTAGGCTTTGAGGCAGACACGACGCTTTACTTTTGTATTAGCTGCCTTTCTATTTAACACATCCCCGTTCTGTAGTCTGTACTGACATTTTTTTGTCATTGAGGATAATTTTGTCTCATTATTACCAAGCGTGCCTTACTGAAAGACCACATGAGAGCTTTTGAAGAAGCGAGATGCGTTGCCATTTCTTTCAAGGCAGAGTAGGCTTACATGTATCCTTAAACTATATGCGACCAATAAGTAGCCTACGTAATTTTGACTTTTATGCCTGTTATGTTTTAGAAATCGGCCGATATTATGTTTGTGACCAAGACTACTCTGGTATTTACTAAATAATATGCATTTTTTTTATTTGAACACATCTTTATGCAAAGTTTTATTTACTTTTTTTAACGACTTTTGGACTGTAAAATGATACAGAATAATGCTAAGAATAATCGTTATCATTATCAGTAGATAGAAAAAGATTGATCAAACCGATTATCTGTCTACCTCTGTTATGTTGTATTGTTACAGTGACACAAATATATTCTCTTGTTGTGAAAAGCAGTTGTCCTCAACATTATGGCCGTTTATCATGGACTGATCTCACCAGCTGCGAATCCTACACCAGCATGAGCTCTTATCTGCTGCACGAGCAGCTGTCGCAGACATTTGGAGCAACTGAATAATGATTCTGTCCAACACAAGGGACGGTCCTATGTATTCCTATCAGATTCAGATGTCTGACTGCGACATTAGACCGTACGCTGTATATGAGATCTAGATTGTGCAGTCATTTATGAAACAATGCCTGTGATGTCAGTCTCAGGAAACTGAGTCAGTAGTTTTGTCACTGATGGCATTGTATTCGAGAAGAGTCTTTCTTGACGGCCTCCATTTCATCTTACATCAGTATAGACGGGCCAGCTGGCCTCATTCCATCATATTTTGCTTCAAGTCCATGTGGATAACTTAGGAAGAGCTCTTTTATGGTCTGTTTTGGGGCAAGAAGCTGTGGGACTGTTAAAGTTCCGTTCATTTATTATCTTCAGAAGGTCATTTCCTTCAAAATCAGAACCAGTTGATTTAGTTTTCCCCTTCTTAGATCATGATATCTGTAGCAGGATGAATGACAGTGGTGTCATGACAGAGCCAAACTGGATTTATGATGAACTGATAGGCTTACTTTATTTTAACTCTCTCTTTTTCTCTTTTGTTCTTAGTAGATATGTTATCAGGTTGCTTGCAGATGACACTAACTAGTGAAGGAAGCACTAAATAGCTCTCAATTTAACCTGATTATAAGCAGGACGAACAGGCCGACAATTATTACTGCTAAATTGACTCTTTGAGACGGCCTGATATCAACACACACCTGCTCTATCTCAGATGAAAAACCCTGTGCTTAGAAAAGAGTAATTATTGTTTCTGTCATATCGTCATATCGATCTGTCAAAATAGAGTAGACTCTTATATTTTCCATTTTGAGGCCTCCTCCAAACTACTACTACTTGTAAATTTGTGTGGGAAGTCGTCCAAATGATAGAGAAAAAAACACAAATAAGTAACTACATACTGAATGATGTTTGCCCAGTGAATTGCATTGATAAA
Source organism: Romanogobio albipinnatus (assembly GCA_023566225.1). NCBI lineage: Eukaryota > Metazoa > Chordata > Actinopteri > Cypriniformes > Gobionidae > Romanogobio > Romanogobio albipinnatus. The sequence goes on along the minus strand of CM042252.1, from coordinate 26,968,689 downwards.
GTGAGTGAGAGCCGGACAGATTAAATGGGACACTTTATGTAATAATGCATTTATGAACAATTCGTTCTGTTTGTGTTTCATAAATAAGGCCCAATGTGTGTTTGCTTTTTGGTGATGTTATTGATGTTTTCCACCATCTGGCTTCCTCTAATTTATATCAAGTTTAGAAATGCATCACTTTGAGCTACTGTACCAAACTTCCCATCTATTCCCAAAAGAGCGCTCGACAGGATATCGTGTTCCTGTGCTATCAGAATGTCCCACTGAGTAGTTTATGTTTTCGATTGGCCCAGACGATGCATATGTTTGCTAGACAACATAGAATTATAGTTTGTCTGGTCAAGTTGACTGCTTAAACATGTGCAGTCGTTCCCAGATCTGGTCCTTTACCCTGGGCAGGATGTCAAATGGGTTTTTCCATGGGTTTCAGATTCAGCTGTGGCATATCTGAAGGAGTATTCACCATTTTCAGTGACTGCTGAAGGTGGTGGGTTTGTCCTAGCCTGCCCTCCATCTCCTGCCACAAGGCTTCAGTGTTGTGATCATGAAGGTTTCTTTACAAAGATGGTCAAGATACCTTTGTACAGATGTTTGTTGAGAACTTTGGCCTGACCTTTAAGAACTACAGCGGCAATGATGTGTTGGTGGTCAACTCTTGAGTCAACAGGATGTTGGTTTGGTTTCAAACAAAGCAAGTAGTTCAGCTGCGCGTAGAGGAACATGGTCAGGTACTGAAGCCACATGGATGATAGATTGAGATAATGCTCCACTTGTTCTGTGTAATGGAAATGTCGCAGTGTGCATTGTCTTTTCTTTGTTTCTTTCTCTTCCTCTGTTTCTCATCACTTGATTGGTTGCCATAAAAGTGGCAAGGGGGCATTTCCTGTTAAATTCAGATCATGTTCTCAATTGCCTTCAACACACACACACACACACACCATCCAAATTCTGGCCGATAATTATTTTCACGTGATGGTCGATAACCGATAAATGGCAGATATTGTAATGCTATACTATTTTGGCTAAATAAAAAAAATCTATAATCAGTTGTCATTTTAACTGATAAAAGTAAATGTAGGCTATAATGTACAGTATAAAAATTGATATTAGTTTTTATATCTCCTAAAGTGTACATTTATCGATTAAATGATTATTAGTGTCTTTTTAAACTTGAAATGAGTGTTAGAGGATTTCAAAGGTAATCTAAATGGAAATGAGCATGTACAATTAAAATCCAATATTGATATCGGTTAATCTTTAAATTGGTCGTCATTAAATGATTTGCTGATATATTGTGCAGTCCTAGTCTCATACTTTTCTGATGCAAATCTAGGAATTTATTGAGTAAACGTTTTTTTTTAAATTATAGTTTATGGACAGAATTCATCCACCTCAAGTAAGCAGGTTTTTTTTTAATACATTTTGAAATTGAAAACGTTTTTAAACTTGTGGTTTTCATCCAGCATTGCCATTTTTGATTTATTATATTTTTTTGAAAATATTCCATATATTCTATTTGCATACACATATGTGACCCACTCATTTACTGACAAAATACAGATACAACCACATTCTTTGTTTATAACCGAGTTATCTGGCTCTTTTATGATCCACAAGCAGGTAGTAAAATAGACCAAAGGTTTTCTCCAGTCTGTCTGTCTCTCTTCATGTCTGGCACATTAGTCTGCCTGTCTCTTTACAGCCCACCTCATCTCCTCATGTTAACACCCTGTCCCTTATGACATATTTTTCGTGGGGGTAGAGCTAATATTGTCAGGTTTTTGCTGAAATTCACAAGCTGTGAAATTTCACTCCAGAAAGTGAATATCAACTGAATCTTATCTTACATGGTAAGCCTCAAAATTCCTTGCAGGGATGTCAGTTTACATAAATTTCCGTAACGATCGATTCATAATTAACCAACCTCTTAAATCCGAAGTCATCATGTTACTTAAACATTTGCTTAACCAACATAAAATAGGTGTCACTATACACATCATGCCATGTATACACATTTTTTTGCACCACGTTTTTATTTGTAACTTCGTGAAACAGTAGATTGTAGGGGTGTAATAATACCCTCATGTCACGAATTGATACATATCACGATACTGAACTCACGATACGATATTATTGCGATAGTCCAAGACATATGCTAAAACAGTGGTTCCCAACCTGGGGGCCTCAGTGATCCTCCGGGTGGGCCGCGAGATAACTTAAGATTCATTTGAATATATTAATATAATTAATTAATTTTATTATTGATACGTTAAATAATAAAATATAAATTACAACAAAGAACCAACTTTCTCGTACGTATTCTGTGATTGTTTTGGATTCGGAGCAGCCCAAGGCGTTCCTAATCGCGCTGTGTGAACTGAACAGCGGCTCAAAACACCCCACCGCTTAATGAACACAGGATATGCAAACTACACACTTCAGATGGATAAAGTAAACCATTGTCGCTAAAAAGTTTTGATGGATGACCGTTGTAAATGAAGGTAAAGACGATTACAGTAACATACGGGAGTCATACATTAGGCACACGTGAGTATGTTACTGATGCCCAAACAAACCGCGTGTGTGCGCTCTCGGCTCACTGATCGCTATAACTTGATCGCTATAACATCGTATTTCTGCATGAACGCAGTTCAATATACTCACTTAGTTTCAAAATTAATGTAATGTTACTGTGAGTGTTTTATAACGGATTCTCGCCAAAGAAGTGTGTTTTGGAGTAGTCTGTGAGTATCAGTGGTGTTTATGTACACATGGGCATCAGCTCCATAGCCGTGATTGTTTGTTCTGACAGAGGAACTGTTCACTGATGACATCGACTTCAGGTGGCTAAGTTTCCATACATTTAGAATTATTTTATTTTTCATTTCTATTTTAGTGTGTTTATTAATTATGAATGGACCCATATAGTAGTTATTTGCGGTCCTTTGGCATCTCCCTGTGGTCTTGTTTGGTATGGGAGGTTGACCTTTGCTTATTTATACTTATTGTACACTATAACTGAGCAGAGTAAGTACTTCTAAGTTGTAAAGAATGTCTGCAAAGTATGTTTGCAAAAAAGAACAACACTGAATGTTAATATATCGGTATTAATATGTCGGTGGGCCTTGCAGTATTGATTCGGCGAGGAGGGGTGCCTTCGATTAAAAGTGGTTGGGAACCACTGTGCTAAAAGGTTAACAAAAAATGTACTGTTGTTTTAAAATGCTAAATTTGGTATTACATTTGGGGTGAAAACGAATAGTCTTGGACTTGGTGGTGGTAACCCAATGCACAGGACAGTGGTGACACCAGAATAAAAATATTGATGATTCTGAAGCTGAAAATACAGAATTATTTTAGACTAATCTACTTGCACTCTGTCTCTGACTAGATATATTTAAATACTGTAGGCCACTTTTTACTTGTAAAATAAGAAATTTGGCATTATCAGGATCCGCAAATATTCCCCCATTGCATTATTACACATTTATATTCAACATTATATATATATACTGTACTGACACTTAAACTCTGTAAACTTGAATTTTTTCTCACAGTAAATTTAATTTTGGGTGAACTATACACAACGTATATTGTCACTATCCATGATACATTTTGTTAAATTTTTGTATTGCGATATATTGTGAAACAATATAATGTTACACCCCTAGTAGATTGCAGATCTTTATTTAGAGCAGGTGGTCTTGAATTAACCCAAACGCAACATAAGACAATGCGTAAAAAATGGAGTAACATAGCATGCTGCTTGGCTAAAGCTAAAGGACTTTCGGGATCTGAACGCATCGCGATCATGATTCAGTGTTTTTACAGCTGGTTGACAGGAGCACAGAATAGGAGTGCACAGCTGAAACAGCTGGAAGGTCATCACTCATTCACCAGGATCTTATTATTTGTTGTCTATTGTTTGTACTTTTATTGTGATGTTTACACAAGCAAGTAGTTCTTATGTTCAGTGAAATCACTTGTTTGGAGGGTTTTTTGGACTCTTGGTTAATTATATTTTGAGTTGAGATAAATGGCTAGCCATTGCATGTCTTGAAGACATTAGGTGTGTATGACTTGAAGTGGCGCTGCACAGCGAGTACAACAAGAGCAAATAGAGAGAAGACGGCATAATAACGTAACTATAGCGTGCTTGCTACATTTTCCCTCTTGTATCTGCTGCACGTGTTTTGCTCGTACCTCAAAAACTACTCTCTAATGATGACCTTGCCTAATCAACCATCAATAAGTTTTATCGATTACATTTTTATTAACAAGTCATAGTTTTCACGTGATGTTAGTGTTGTCAAAAGTACCGACCATGATACCAAGTTGGTCAGTGCCACCGCTCCCACCACGCGCATCACGCACCAAGTGCTGAGGGGGGCACCAGAAGAATACCCATCCCAATCTCAGCTCTACAAAGCAGGCACCATAAAGTTATTATGCTTAGGGCACCAATACGGCCAGCAACGGGACTGAAGTCAGTACTGAAATTAAAAAATTTGACTCTTTGAGCGTTGTTGAGCGGAATTGTAAACACCTCTGACTGGCCATTGAGCTCACACTGATCAAATATGTCTACAATGACCAGCGCTTCAAAAACATGTTATAAATATACATCAATGATGCTTTTCACAGAGCGCTTGCACAGATACACACAGTAGTGTTTGAATGCAGGCGCCTATCAGCCTACCGGTCCACTGGTCGACACCTGCTTGTGCTTTCAAAACACTTTCAAATACTTCCATGTGCTTTCAAACGCTCCCGTGCATTGATCATTGTAGCCAATCACAGATACATCCAATGAGCGTGTGAGCACAATGGCCAGTCAGAGGTGTTTACGATTCCAGATTCCGCTCAAAGCGTCACATTTTTTAAAAATTCAGTACCGACATGGTATCGCGGTCGGTACTTTTGACAACACTAAATGACGTCACACCATTATAGGAACGCCCACCTGGAGGGCAAAATAAGGCTTTCCTCCATTGCCTACCAGTCATTTTTACCAGGTTTGTAGTAAGTTCCAATGAAGTAAGACAGTGATATTAAAAGGCCAAATTCAATATACACCTATTGATTATGCAAACTTTGTACAGGCAAGAAAATTAACACAGAATATTGATACAACACAAGGTTTCTCGTTAAATGTTTTTTTTCCATCAAAAACCGTTAAAAAGAAAACGCGTTGTGTTCTTGGCTCATCTACTCGCCTGTATATAGTATGCATCATCAAAAAGGTGTAAACTGAATTTGATCTTTTAATATCACTGTTTGAGGACATTAAGGCACTTTAAGGGTGGGTTGCACTAACAAGGATTCTTTAGCCTGGCGTCGACTCGTCTTTGCTTCGATGAATGAATCGATCGTCAATTAAGCGTTAGCGTCCCAAATTTAAAGAATATTTTACACAAAAATTACAAATTTGTCATCGTTTACACACCCCAATGTCATTCCAGCCCTTTATTGTGGATAGTTATTCACTCTCAAGCTCTGAAAAGTTCATTTAATATCTTCTGAAGCCCTACAATATTAGTTTGTGAGACTTATATTTAAGATGTTATTCACTGATAATTTTCCCGTCTGACACAGTGCTCAAACATTTTTGTTTGAAAGAAAGAAAATAATTTGAGCTCAGAATGGCATAAGGGTGAATAAATGATGATGATGTTCATTGTTTCGTGAACTATCCCTTTACAATTCATTTTAAAATTGTGGGTGTGTGAGGAGTTTTACATGACCTCTGACCTCTTCCAGTGGTGGTGGGACCTTCTCTAATATCACACATATCCTGCTCAGTCATGATGAGCTGTTTTGTGGTTCCTGTGAACTTTTTACCCCCCAAAGATGCTACAGCCTTTTGTCCAAATGGTCTCGCTCTGAGTAAACCCACACGTGGCAAACCCACTGCGAGAGACACACAAGCTGTTTCTCGAATCCTGACTAGTCACTGATGCTTAGGCTTGCAAATGTTTTTCCCTAGCTTAGATTTTGACAATGATCCAGGGATGATTGAGTTAAAATGTTGGAGACCTACTTTGTGAAATCAGACAATGCAAATCATGTATTTTGTTGCTCATTTTAGCATACGGTTGGTCTAAGGTCAATCCCACATTTGTTCTATTGTAGGGCCACATTATTTCTGCTTGTAGGTTTAATGTAGCATATTATTAAAACATACGTTGGTACTTATGCTTTTGAGCTGAAAGGTGAAGAGTTGCAGAAAGAAAGACTTTTGCGCGTGCACTTTAAAACTTTCATATGTGCATGGGAAAACTGAAAATATACTTTAATTTGAAAGTTGGACACAAAAGATTTCTGTTTCAAATAAATGTTGTTCTTTTTGGCATTCTATTAATCAAAGAATGCTAAAAAATATAATGTTTCCATAATTATTTATTAATGTTACATTATTATTCAACATTAATAATAAGAAATGATTGTTGAGCAGCAAATCATCATATTAGAAGGATTTCTGAAGGATTATGTGACACTGAAGACTGGAGTAAAGATGCGGAAAATTCAGCTTTAATTCAGGAATAAATTACATTTTATAACATATTGAAGTAGAAAGCAGTTGTTTTAAATCGTAATAATATTACTGTTTTACTGTATTTTTGATCAAATAAATGCAGCCTTGGTGAGCATAAGAGACTTCTTGCCGACCCAATCTTTTTTAGAATATATAATAATGAAAAGTTTACATGCTTACATGTCACCGTTTCTGATACATCTAGTTTTCCTGTTCACATACTAAAGTTTCTTGTGAAAGACGTTTAATTTTTTTCTGCAAATGTCACTTACAGGCTCCCTTACAGGGAACCCTGTTTTGTCCTTTTGTTTGATCACAGCGGTTTCTTTAAGAAAAAAGTGAAAGAGAACAAGAGGTGTATTGTGTGACCAAGCAGTTTATATGTCCTCTTCAAGATTGGCTAAATGAAACAGCGAGTTGTTGTTCATTTCTTTAGATTTTGAGATCTATTTTCTGCTGCTGCAGGAGAAAGAGGGAGTGGACGTTGGTGTTTGAGGAAGCGGCAGCACTGTGTATTTTAACCAGACAGACTGCAGTACTTGGAAAAGAGAGAGACCTAAAATAGATAGCTCACACTTTTGTAGTCTAGAAGCCTGAGTGAATGCTAATCTAATGTTCACTCAGAAAAGCCAATGACAGATTCCCACAATTCATTCCATAATGGCTTTAATCTTGTTGACTTGTTTATGCCGCCACATAGCTGTGCGTTGATAGATGATGTACAGTATTTATCTTGGTAATCGTGTCAGTGTGACAGCGAGAACCAGGGGACTATTGTAGGCTTTCTGGGATTGCTAATAGTTCTGGTATGTTGTTAAAGTAGTTCTTTTACAGTGCACAGGACACCTGCGCGCGTGTGTGTGTGTGTGTGTGTGTGTGTGTGTGTATATGTGCATTGTGTGTGTGTGAAAGTAGGGCTTTTCATATAGCATCATGCATGCCTGTGAGAATCAAAGGTATTAAAACCAACATGAAACCACATGTAAAAGTTCTCTGGGGCCTTTTATGTTGTTTTCCTGCTACAATTGAAACCCTTCTGTTTTTTTTTTTCTTCTGTCATGATTTGCATGAGACTCCCAGTCTTCCCATGATCCTGCAGAGGTCACACCTGGGTCAGAGGACTCAGGTTCTGTCTGTATATGTAAACGGCTGTGAGTCAGACAGAAAGTAGCATTACTTGCATCTCCAGGCCTTTACCTAATCTTTTCTCACTAAGCCATGTGGTTTCAGGGACATGTGGGCTGCTAAGTATGAAACATTGCGCTTCAGTGTAGTTCAACTCAGTCCTCCGGTCAGCCCTGTTATTATGGACTGTGCAGAAAAAACTCAGGCTATGTTGGGCCTCTGTCCACTCCCAGAAAGAGAAGTGCAAACACGCACGCCTTCCCTTAATATCAACAGTCCACCTCGGGCTGATGCAGAACTGTGTACCTGTGGGACTGGCTGTTTTATTTTTAGTTTGTCCTTTTGAAATAGCTACGTTTTGGTTAGTTAGTAATATGGTTTATATTAGATTTTCTTTGTGTGTTTTTCAGTTTATTTCAATTGATAATTGCTAGTGTTTGATGTTATTACTGTCTAGTGTCATTTAATGTTTAAAGCTGCAGTATTAAGTATGAAAGATTTGGCTCTCAAGCGATTGAGGTGTTAAACTACAAGTTTCTTGTGGAAGAAAATTGTTTTGGTGATTATGACTTCGGCTCAGCTCTTCTGTGTAGAATAGGATGGTTTGTGGGCTACTGGTGGACATGTGGTTACAGGTAGGGATTCACCTATAGGATTTGTTGAGGCCGATACCGATTTTAACAAACAATTATTGGCCGATACCGATATTTGTCACTTGCCCTCTTATTTGAATTTTTGTCATTAAAATAGATGGTGTTTTGAGAGCGTTTTAAATCAGCAGTCAAGTAAAAAAAAAAAACATACATTAACTTAGCCTACTAGCTAGTTTATTGCTGCATTATCAAATAATTTCTAATGAACATAGACTGGATCCATTTAACATTCAGCATAACATAAATACATAGATAAAACAGAACAAAGATACATTTGAAATGCACTGTGCTTTTTAGGCAGGTTAATAGTTTCCAGATACAGAAGTAAACAAATGTTAAATAACAACGAAACGGTAAAATGCTCATGAGGTGACTGGAGATGAGGTTCATGCTTTCATGTCCTCATATATTTAGGCGGCAGTGGCTGAAAAACTGCAAGTTTCAGCGTGTGTGAGGTAAATGAAACCGTGCATCTGCGCTATTCACTCACACGGAGACGCACAGAAACATGCAGGATTCATATTTAAACAGTCTTTTTGCGGCTTAATATTCTAAGACACTAGTATATAACATGATTTTATTTAAGTTTACTGACCTCCATTTCATTTATTCATCAAAAATTTCTGTGACATTCCATGTTATGCAGTAAATTCAGTTTTTATGACTGGATTCCGTCTGCGTTTTCTGCATCGCGGAAATGAATCCTTATGAAAGGTACAAAAGTTATTTAATAAAAAGTAGTGAGCGATTTTTATTTTATTTTTTATTTTTTTGTTGTTGTTTGATTAACATTAAAACGCAACACAGCTGGAATATTACATTATAATCCTGGATTATGCAACAGACATTATACAGCTCCGTGCCTTCATACAGTTAATTAATAAATTGTAAATTGATCAAAAATTGGCCGATAAATATCAGCAGCTGATTTATTGGTGCATCTCTAGTTGGACAGGACATGATTTTTCAGAGCAAATATCACTAATACCGTCAAAACTCGCCCCTTTCAAAAGAAAAGACAAAACCCCCAAATATTTGACAAATATCTTTTGACAAAATGTCTTTTGAAACTAAAAAATGACTCAGTCAGTCGATAATGGACTTTTTTTTTTTTTTTTTTTGACAAATACATCTATCGTCTGCTAGCCTGACAAGCCAGACCCACATCAAGATGTTGGGTCTGGAAACTCACCATTGACAGGGCTCAATCCGAGGGGCGGGATAAACGGTTGTCTTTCAAATTCCCTCTGCACGCAATTGGATAGCGCCACAACCAACCAGAGCGAAGAAGAAGGTGACGCCGAGCTAACGTTAGTTGATAGACTTTCGCCGTATCCGGTTGGCAAAACATCGAACACATCATCTTTTCTTAAGAATGACTTCAGTGCCGTTCTTTGTTCTTTTCTCAAAGAAAAGTTTAACTCCAAGTTAGGGATGAAACGGAATGGAAAATTCACATCACGATTATAGTGCCCCAAATGATCACTGTTATCAATATTATCACGGTTTTCTTCAAATGAGATGAAAGTGTTCAAAAAGAACAGATGCACACACTTAAAACATTACAACATGTTTTATATTTGAAAATCAACAAACAACAAATAAATCAAGCAGCTCTATGCACTTTTTTAAGCTAGATTCTATTCTGTGGGATCTCCTTCCTTATAATGGCCGTCGTCAATAGCAATGCACAATGCATAAATAATAATAATTTGGTGTAAATATAATCTCTAATATTATCTCTGTAAATATATTCTCAAGCAATATTCTCATCAGTGTTCTATCAGACACATTTAAATCTAGCATATTTTGTGTACGAGCCCAAACAGTATCCTAGTGTAAGTGTAATAATGCCTATCCATATTTTCATATGATTTGACAGTTTATTTTATTAAATATCAAAAATCCAAAAGTTGTGCATATAGGCCTACCTGACACCTAGATGAACACTTTACAGCTGGTTTTATGACTGTAAGTCATTTTCTTTAAATGCTATTGAAGTTAGAAACGTGTATACAAATCTTGTATGTAACTTTAGAGACGTCCCTTAATTTGCAAATCTCGAACGTCAAGCCAACTTTATGCCAGTCATATCAGATGCGCTGTGGTTCTGCTGTGTTTGTTTGAAACTATTTTCGCTGCTGAAATAGAACAAAAACAGTCAATCACTGTATGATGAATGAATCTCCTGCGTACATCGCAAGTTTTGAGCGCAGATTTCAGTGAGAGCGCGCTCTGAACAAAACTCTGGCTAAACGCCTCTGATTATTAGAAACATGTGTGGTTGGTTATAATGCGCAACGCAATTATAACAGATGGCTTTTGAGAAGACTGTAATAAGTTCAACCGCCAAAGTGGCTAGTGTGAGTGGTAGTAATACCAGACGTAGTTTTGCCCTATTACAGAGACTCTCTGCTGGCATGTTCTGCAGACAGGATGACCATCTTTGATTAAGTTTCCCTCAGGACTTTTGTAAAAGCCCAAATATGACCACACCTCAGATTTGGTCCTTTTAGAAGGCTAAATAATCCCCGAGTGCTGTCACTGCCTTCTGCCATTTCTTCTCATTCAAAAACAGCATTCCGCGCACCAGACTGACGCTGACTGCACAGTATTTACTGCGAGTTTTCAAAATCGTGATAATCACGCGCGGTTTTAATGATAATTAATTTTTAAACGATATTACTAACCGTCAGTACATTTTATCGTGAAACCGGTAATCGTTTCATCCCTACTCCAAGTCTTCCAGAGTCGCGGCCAAAGCCGGTTCTAAAGACCATTGTTCGTCAGCTTTGTTTAAGAGTAGCACGCAGAACCTCCGTCCGCAATTCTGCCGTGACGTCCCGTCATTATGTTAAGTCCGCCCACCGACTCGACACACGCTGTGATTGGCCTGACCAGAGTTTGGTTTTTCCAGCTCTCAGGTCTACCGAGAGTTGCTAGACTACACTTGCGGCAAAATAAATTTTCTGCCGCTAGGGTGCGTCTAGATTTCTAGGCTAATCTTCTGCAGCTTTAATGAAAAAAGTTATGAAATTTAAAACCTTTAATATATTGCATTTCAAAAAAATTAAACTAATACAAATTAATTTGTGGCAATTTTTATTCTACTTTATTTTAAGTCAAGAATTATTTTAGTTTGGTTTCAGTTTTTATTCTTTTTTGTTTACAGTTAACTTTGCGTTCACTTAGTTTTCATTGTATTTTTTGTTAATGACAATTGGTTACTGGAAACTTGTCACATCACACCTGGTTAGGAACAGTGTAAACTTTACATAAAAAAGAATACCTTGATGGTTAATTAATATAATTAAACAAAAAGTACCAAATAGAATATTTTTGTACCAATTTTCTGTACACTAATTAAAAACTTTAAATTATTGTAGTCAAATGAGTCTGCTGCCTTTCATCATCTGCCCACATCTTCACATCGGTAAGTGTGAATGTGGGTTCGAAGTGCACCCCACCCACAATGCTTTTTGAGATTTGTGCGCTCTGCAGAACAGTATTATTGATAAGCAAAGAGTGCATTGTTACCAAAGTAGCACACAATGTTCTAGAGGAGTTGCTATTGGTTACTGACCGCAGGAACAGTTCTATTCTGGGTGGCTGCTTCAAGAATGTTACCTGCTCCGACCAACTTTCAGCAGGCTAGAACATGTGTTATTTTGTCACTGATTGGAGATACAAGCAAGCTACAGCATACATTTACATTAATGCATTTGGCAGACGCTTTTATCCAAAGCGACTTACAGTGCCCTTGTTACAGGGACAATCCCCCTGGAGCAACATGGAGTAAAGTGCCTTGCTCAAGGACACACTGGTGGTGACCGCTGGGATCAAACCAGTAACCTTCTGCATATCAGTTCCATGGTTTAACCCACTGGACCACCATCTCACACACCTCTCGCATACATACCCATTACCCGTCCTGCCTGGTCATTCCTTTCATTCCATGGTTTGTCTGAGCACGACCACAGACATTCTTTAATGTGCCTTTCTCTTTTTTGGGGTATATTTTAGTCGTGAACATGCATGCGTGCACAATCAAACAATATCAGTTGTAGCCTGATCAGATGACTCGTGAATTGGCTCAAATGAATTCGGTTTACTGCCATGTAATGTTTTTCTCCCAGGTGCTACGAAGAAGAGGGACCAATTTAGAAAGTCTTTTATCATAATCCTCGATTGAATCATGCATAAACGCATCTCTGACACAACTGAATGTTTTTATGCCAATATTTCTTTTATATGATTTTGCCCCTCAGGCTAATCAAAGGCTTGCTGTGATTGGTGGCTTTGCTGATGTGTCGTGATTTTGTGTGAACATGCTAATATACGTTTGCATGCACTTTCTAGGAAAAGTGACACACAAAAGAGTGTTTTCCGATGGAGTATGTGGTAAGCGTCCCCAAACACACCTGCACGTACATATCCTGAGGCATGGAGGCTGGTCATACATTACTGTAAAACTTGACCTGACACATTTCGGCCACTTCTGAGCTCGTACGTTTACTTTACGTTTACATACCTTGCCGTATGCTATTACTCAGACGACGACCCAACCGACAGAATTACACCCTTTATAATTGGTATGAGGTTTCTTTTGTCATTGAAAATTTAGGTGAAACTACATTCATTTGTTGGGTGTAGCTTGATTAGGTCAAGGTCAATTTATTTATATAGCACATTTAAAAACACCTAGTGTATGCCAAAGTGCTGTACATCTACACACACACACACACACAAATTCAGCACATAAAACCATTCTAACCCAATAAAAAACACAACATTTCATTCAAAAGCCAAGGAATACAGTTAAGTCTTCAGGCGGGATTTAGAAACAGGAAGGGATGGCGCAGGTCTAATGTTCTGAGGTATGCCAGTGTTTCCCCTACAATGTATTCACAGCGGCGCAGCGCCGCCGCTGGATTTTCAGCGCCACTGCAAAATCTTCACATGCTCAGTAATATCACGACATACACACTGTAAAGGAGAGAGAGAGAGAGAGAGATTGACGATGGCCAGAGAACTAAACAAAAATGTAGTCTGCTTACACTTTCACAATATCACAGGGCTGTAATATTAATCTTATTTTCGCTTCCAAGGATTAAAAAAAGAAGATATGAGGTAAAACTATTATAAACTATGCTCGCGCATCGTCTAGCACAACTTCCTTCCCTTCACAGCGCGCGATGTCATGTCTCCACAAACATGTATTTAACGTCAAATTCAGCACAATCCGTGATTGTTGTCAAATGCACACTCCACTTTGGCTAAATTGCTGAACGTGTTTGATTAAATGAAAAGCACAATAATCCGCGCAATAGACGCTGTTTCCAAGTTCAAGGCGGGTGTGTGTGTGTGTGTGTGTGTACGCACGCTGCGAAACGGACCGACTTTCACATATGCTTCGTGTGCGCGACTAAACCATCAAATACACAACAAAATAGCCTATATCTCAAAATGACAGGCTTGGAGATTATTCACTTAAACACAGTTTAACTTAAATGGGCGTAAAGGGGAGAATGATTTTAGATCTGCGTCTTAAAGGGGCAGCATCTAATAAACCTGGTGACGAGACGATTGAGCCATAATGTGAATCAAAACAACAATATATATATATATATATATATATATATATATATATATATATATATATATATATATATATATATATATATATATATATATATATATATATTCGATTAATAAAAACGTAAGGTAAAAAAAAAAACATCATGTAATAATATTTCACAATATTAGGCTACTGTTTTTTCCGGTATTTTTAATTAAATAAATGCAGGCTTGATAAGCATGAGACTTTTTGCAAAAACATAAAATAGTATCCAAATTTTTCCAGTATTTTTTTTTTTTTTTTAGATATTGCCCCTTTCTTACATTTGAGCCCTTGCCCCTTAGGAACTTTCTGCACGTCCCTGCAGGTTATTGAAGTAAAATAGGCTATAAGCTATTCACCTTTTAAACTAATGAAAAGCTTATTTTGGATTTTAATGTTCAAAATGTCTATTTCTATCCACAAAACTTGCCAGAAGTCATGGTTTAAGGGTTTTTTTTTTTTTTTTTTCGGAGGTGCATGCCCCCGGACCCCCCTACGAGCGGCTAACCTCCGGCACGTAACAGCACCGCTGCTGGAAAAAATTCTAGGGGAAACACTGTATGCTATTCCATAGTCTAGGACCGGCTACAGAAAAAGCCAGATCCCTCTTTATATTTCAAGCGAGATCGAGGTATATGCAGGAAAAGTTTGTCAGAAGATCTGAGAGAAGTTCTGACAAGTATGATGGGGCTAGGCCATTTAACGCTTTTATACACAATTAATAAAACCTTAAAATGGATCCTATGCTAGGACTGGAGGGATGCTTTCTCTCCTCTTAGTACCAGTCAGCAGCCTCGCGGCAGTGTTCTGGACCAATTGCAAGCGATTCAGTGATTGATTGAGACCCATATAAAGCGCATTGCAGTAATCAAGCCTGGAAGTGATGAAGGCATGAGTAAATATCTCCAAATCCTTAAAAGAGAGCATAGATTTTAGTTTGGCTATTTGCCTTAGTTGAAATAGTTATTAACTAATTACAAGCCTTCTGCTGAATAATGCTGCGCTTTTGCTGTCTACCATGTAGTCAGTTATTGTATTAAGAGTTAAAATAGACGTTGGTTATTTTAGTCTGTTCTTTGCAGTTACATGGCAACAAAAGTTAGTTTAACACTTTTAGTACAGTGAGCCAGGTCAGGAGAGAACATCTAGTGCTGTCTATGAATATATTTTACTGCATTCCGCACATGCACGCGCACTATGCTTTATACACAGCGTTATGTTTCTGCAGGGAGTTGAAAATGTAGGTCATTAGATTTACCATAATGCTTGGCTCTGCATTGCTCTGTGTTAGCTCACTTCCTGTTCTTCCGTTCTGAGAAGCTCCAAAGTGTGTGGGTCTCTATGAGGTGAAAGGCCTTCATGATGTCATTAATGAGAATCATCAGCCTCTATGCCAAGGGATACACTCCCAACATGCACCAGGTGATGGGATGGGTGTCTGGATCTTCACTTTCTCACGAGTGCACTCGCCTATTCTTTTCCTACTTATTCTTTCTGAGGTGTGGATTTGCCTTTTTCTTTTCATCTGAATGTGTTCGAGATCTTGGGCAATGGCACTAGAATTGTAAATTAAAGTGGGAGTTTGTTCTTCAAGCTTGAATTTATTATATTTCTTACCTGCTCTGGGTTCCTCTTGGGTTCACCATAGATTTTCTTTTTCTTTCTTTTTTTGGAAGCTTGGATTATGAATCCAAAATCTTGATATTGCACATTGTGTTTATTGTGGTTATTGTTTATCTCTTAAATTTAAAATGTGCCGCTCTCACAAGGCTCAACAATAAGATTTCAACAAGAAATAAACGTTTATTTTTTTGTGAATATTTGGTAAGAGCATTTTACTTAGAGATTTTTATTTATTAGCTTTTTTGCTAGACAATGATGGCATATAGTGCAAAACATGATTTGTTTGTAATTTTCAACCATTTATGAACCCTGTAATCACATATTCACCAGGGAAATTCTGGCCAAAATTGATAAGATGTATTATCATATTATGGCTTATAATCGATAAATGGCTGAAATTAAAAGTCTGTTGTATTTTGCCTAATTGTTTTACATTTAGGCATCACAACAAAAATGTATATTTATTTAGAAAACTGCTAAATATTTCTTTTTATATTTGTTAATAAATAAATGCCTTTAAAGTCTCATTTATTGTATGATGGCAAGGTTAACTAAATGACTTTTAAAGGCATAGTTCACCCAAAAATGAAAGTTCTGTGATCATCCCCCTCACGTCATTCCAAACCCATAAGACTTTCGTTCATCTACGGAACAGATCTTAATGAAATGTGAGGGCTTTCTGTCCCTCCATACGCCACAGCCAGTTTGACATACATTCATAAAGAGATCGTAAAACCAATCCATATGAATTGAGCGGTTTAGTCCAAATTTTCTGAAGAGACACGACCGCTTTATATGATGAACAGATTTAATTTAGGCTTTTATTCACATATAAACATTCATCAACGCACACATCAGTTATAGTAAACAGAAACTCATGCATGTTTGCTTGAACCAATGAGGTTCATTATTGTGTGTTACGCAGCATATTTGAGCTTCTGCAAGAACCAATGAGGTTTGTTCTTGCATGTCAAGCAAGTTCGGTTGGCCTTCTGTTTGCTGATCAGTGTTTATATGTGAATAAAAGCCTAAATTCAATCTTTTCATCATATAAAGCATTTGAGTCTCTTAGAACATTTGGACATTTGGACTAAATTCATAAGGATTAACAGAAATCTCTCGGATTTCTTTTAAAAGATCTTCCTTTGTGTTTCAAAGATGAATGAAAGTCTTGCGGGTTTGGAAAGACATGAGTACGTAATTATAAAAAAAAAAAAAATAATAATTTTGGGTGAACTACCCCTTTAAATACCCCTATAAAGAACTAATTTGTAATATTGGCTGATAACCGATATAGTATCAATATATTGTACATCCCTAACTTTCACCAATAATTGTTGGAATTTACAAACCCTCATCTATATTAGACATCTAAATAACTTTCCTTGATGATCTATTTATGTCAGCACGAGCAGTTTCTAAAGCATAATAATGCACATCACCAATAAACATATTGGCTCCAATAAAGGTATTGGCTCGAGAGGGCAAGTGACAGTTCTGTCCTGTCAGTTGGCCTAAAACACTTTCATCATTCTTATTTTTGAGCCCTTCTATGTTTGTTTGTCTGTTGTCTTAAAATGTAAAAGTGTGTAATTTGAATCTGTCTTTTTGTGATCATGTTTGATTTCCCTGTTGTCTGCATTAATTCATTTCTTGTGATTGTCTAGCTGTGTCTCTTTCCTATATGTGTGTTTTGCATCTCTCTCTCTCTCTCTCTCTCTCTCTCTCTCTCTCTCTCTCTCTCTCTCTCTCTCTCCTCTCTCTCTCTCTCTCTCTCTCTCTCTCTCTCTCTCTCTCCTCTCTCTCTCTCTCTCTCTCTCTCTCTCTCTCTCTCTCTCTCTCACTCTCTCTCTCACACACTCTCTCTCACACTCTCTCTCTCACACTCTCTCTCTCTCTCTCTCTCTCTCTCTCTCTCTCTCTCTCTCTCTCTCACACTCTCTCTCTCACTCTCTCTCTCTCTCACTCTCTCTCTCTCTCTCTCTCTCTCTCCCCTCTCTCCCTCCCCTCTGCCTGTCTGCTCTGAGTGTGTGTGCTCGCCAGACATGCCCATGCCCTGGAGCCAAGGACCATGATGCAACCGTGCTTAAGCTTGAATATTCGCTCCCTCCAGATGTTTCTGACGGACATTTCAGCACAGAGAAGTGACAGGGAAGAAGCAGCAGGAAAAAAATGAATCGATGCACCTTTGCAGCATTCGCAGTCCCCTGTGTCCTTAGAAAGCAAGAATGCGAACAGGGTGCACTCTGGGATTTGTAGTTCAGCTGACTCTTCCCTATAACCCTGACTTCAGGTCACTCGACTGAATGAGTCACTGACTGAATGAATAACAAAGTAATCCTCTAGTTATTTACACACATCGATTAGACCCTTATTACAGGGTTGGTCTGAACGTGTAAACGAGTGTGCTAAGATAACCTTGAGGATGCACCATATGACCTGCATTTAGTTTTTGCATTGGTTTATTGATATGGTTGAGGTTGGTTCAGCCAAAAAGGAAAATCCTGTCATCATTTTATTCATTCCAAATGAATTTAGCAAAATGTTGCAGTGTTTTTTCACACAATGAAAGTCAATGGGGTCCAATGTTGTTTTGTTTTGGACCCCATTGACTTTCATTGTATGGACAAAAAACAATTCTTCAGAATATCTTCTTTTGTTTTCCACAGAAAAAATATAAGTTTGGAACGACATGAGGGTGAGTAAATAATGACAGAATTTTCATTTTTTGAATGATAAATGCTGTTACAGTGTCAGGAAGATGGGGAAATGTGGAAGATTGGAATATCAAGAAGTAGCCTCTAACTCGCTTGCTCTTAAGTTACCATGGGAGGAGCATTGAGGGCAGACTTCATGCTACTCATCCGCTTTTCCCCCTCCATCCATGGATACGCTTACTCTCTCTCCTCGCTCCCCCCCTCTCTCTCTCACAGCCCCCAACATAATTGTGTGCATTAGAGAGAGGTGCTCGGCTGCTTGTGCATGCACGCTCACTCTCATAAATGCATAAATGACTGATGCTGCAAGGAGAGAGAGAGAGAGAGAGAGAGAGAGAGAGAGAGAGAGAGAGAGAGAGAGAGAGAGAGAGAGAGAGAGAAGAGAGAGAGAGAGAGAGAGAGAGAGAGAGAGAGAGAGAGAGAGAGAGGCATGAGTGCAAAGGGAATCAGCGCTAGCATCAGTGTGAGAGTGAGAGAGAGAGAGAGAGAGAGCGATAGACCAGACAGGGAGGAGAGGAGAATAGAGGACAGTCGGCTGCATCGCTCCTCACACACAGACGGAGGTGGAGAGAGGAGAGGATGAGAGACTGGGGGAAGGAGAGGACAAAAGAAGACAACTGTGCCATTCATCATGCCGTTCCACAGAAGTGAGGCTGGACGAGACTCGTGCTGAACAAGGGAACCGGCGTGACTTTGTGATTTTGAAGAGAACCGAAGAAACGGATAAGAGAAAAGAACGTGTTTTTGTCTTTCAGGGAGGGGACTGAGCCAGAAAGCGAGTGAGGGAGAAAGAGGAGAAGGAAGAGGATTGTCTGCCACTGTTTAAATATTAACGTGAATATGATTTGAACATGGAGGTCGTTCGGTTTTACCTAAAATGTGACACTCTCACTCTCTTTTTTTTAATTCAAGGACTTGGGGAATAAAATAATACTTTTTCTTTCTGCAACAACTACACAGTGAGCTCACTAAAAAACTCTTTAAAGCTCCTTAAATTCTTTCACTTTGACTTTTTTGGATGGCAGCTTACAAACTCTTATATTTCTAATGTACATAGTGCTGTCAATTAATGAACCAGTGTTTTTGGTGTTACTTAAGAGTTATGCAGACACAAAATCAGGTTTTTTTATTCAAAACATTTAGATGTCTTTATTTGTAGTGTATAAAAAGGTGCTTTTGAATATATAGATAGATATTTAATAGATTTCAGGATGACTTTTTAGTGTTTGCTAGTTCTGCTGTCTTTAGCCCGGAAGCGTGCACGAGTCTGTTAAGAGTGTGTACTCTTGAGCAATATTTGATTTCCTCATTGGACTGGTGCCACAACTGCGCTCTGTGCATGTTCGGATGCGTGTCTGGTTCATTTTGTGTTCTGGTGTCAACACCAATCACCATTGAGGTGTTGGTGGCTGCAGCAGCTGAACTTTCCCGTCCTGTGCCAGTGCTTGCTGCAGAACATTGATTCTCGCTGGCTCTGAGCTCTCGTGTTTGGACGGGGAGAGAGCTGACAGGTTTTGTGTTGGCGAAACTTGTTGGCTTTTGTTCAGGTTCTGTCATGACTCTGTCTCGCGCGGTTTTTCCTCAGTCTGTTACCATGGCAACAGTTTCATTGGCATGTTAAGTTCTCACGCTTTGTCTTTTGTAACTTCAGTGCAAGTGTGTTGCAGTGTCCCAAGTTACGCTTTAAACTGGACTTTAAGTTCAATCTCGCCAGTTTTAGGAAAGAGTCGTGCCTTCAGACCTTACGAGGGTTCAAGGTGCTTTCTCTGAAACTTTTTATTCGTTCAGTTGATCTCTAAATCGGTGTTGCTATATCCAACATTGTTTTTTTTCACTGACCATTTATATAATTGAAAATGGTGTAGTTAAACTCAGGTTTTTCCATCTGTGCTGGAGCTCAACTGCACTAATTCAACATCCGATTTACCTTTATAACTAATGTGATCCAAAACGGCTAGTCTTAATCTTTTAAAGACACAGAAGCTAGTTTGCTACACATATGATTGAAAGTAGTCTCTCTATGTGGCTGGTTTACTTGCCTTTGGTTTTACTTCATTCTAACAGGAACCTCTCAACCTTTAGATACAGTTCAGGCAGTGTTGATTTGGCGACTAGTTAACTCATGTTTACTGGATTCTGAAACAACTTGTCATATCAAAACAGGGATTTTGCCATATTCCTAAACGACAGGTGCTACACCCAAGCTAGGTTACCATTGTGTGTTAAACCGTTACTGCTATTATTTAGAAGTTGTTGTTTAAAAAAAAAAAAAGATATATATATACATATATATATATATATATATATATATATATATATATATATATATTAGTCAGCTTCTTGATTTCTACTTCTCTGTGCAGGTTCTCCTAAACACTGTGCTACTTCTGTGCCATGTTGTGTTGATGTCAATAAAGTTCATGACACGATGAGCAAGTGCACAATTGTTAAAAAAAATTAGCAACGCTGTTTGGATACAGTGAGCTCTGCAGTGCTAAAATACTGATTCTGTGCCATGTCGTTGTGATTCAGTTTACGAACTTGCAGCGCAGGTCTCTGGTCCGAACGGTTCTCTTTACAGGTGCTCTATGATAAATCTCACTGCAACAAAAGCCCAATATCACCGTTAATATGATGCTTTTTAGATGCAGTTCGGTGCAGCACACATAAATCCCCCAGGTCCCTCTGGTCTTGTTGTATTCCAGCTGAGATAATAGGACGGCCTCGTTGTCTTTGACTGCCAGTCACATCTGTTGGAACAACTTGAAATGTCTCTTGCCTCTATCTGAGGCAAGACACACTCTCCGTTTGCAGCCCTGAGACTTCTATGTGGTCACGCACTGGTGCTAAAAAAAACGATCAAAAACACCTGAACGGACAAAATAAGCCACGACAATGGAAGCTCAAATTGTTTTTGTGGTTGCACATGTAAAATATATGCAGTGAAAACCGTTGTAAATGGAACAAGACTGAATTTGGCACAAGTCGTCTGGCTAGAAACTGGTGTTCATAACAGTAACAACAGTAGAAACTGTTAATGGTCTATAAATGCTTATCATTTGTGAGGTTTAGAGTTACCCTGGTTTGTTAGCTCAACTGTTGGAGATTGCAAGACTGTTCCCTCTCTATCAGAGGTTTTTAAAGTGCTTTACACTGGGGAAGTGCATTGGTGCGGTTAAATTCAGTGTTTGACTTTGCTAAGTGACGTTTAGAGGGTAGGTTTTCACTCAGGAAACAGATCTATAAAGAGCTGCTACATCCAACACTGTTTGCCTGATTTTGAGGTGTCATTTAGGCTAATGAGCGACTGATTGATTTTCCAGTTAGCATCTAATGAGCATATCTCTGGAGGCGGTACTTCAGATTTGGCCAATCGGGTCTCATTATCATCACCCTGACAGTGCTGGAACGTGCTTGTTTTAGGAACATCATCGTTCCCTTGCAGCTGGATTGTCACACTTTAACTTCTTCACAGATCACGCCAAACAATCAGTGGTTCTCTAAATGGTGCTCGAACCCATGTTGTCTTCTATATAGCCATATTTACCTTTGACTTAACTGTTTCAGGGCTTTCCGAGTCTAGGTTGTCCTTTTCTAAATCATATTTCTACAAACTGTTGTTTATCAGGGTTAATTATCTGTGTATAATATAAAATGTGTTTTTCGATTTAGTGAATTATAAACATTAATTTTAGGCTCAGGTGGGGTTTTTTTTTTAAGGAAAAAAGGAGTAGTAGGACAGCCTGGAGAACGGGAAAGAAGACGAGGGAGGGGGCGTGGGGGAGCGAGAGATTATCTGGAAGAAGAGAGCGAGTGTGTTGGAGAGGGAGAGAGAGCTGGAGAGGCAGAAGCTGGAGGAGGAGAGGAGGAACGCTGTGGAATACACGGTGTGGAGGCTGAGGGAGGGATTCCAGGAGAGGAAGGATAGAGAGGAGGATAGACTCAAAGAGACGAGCGCAGCGGGCGCAAAAGCAGAGCAACCTGAGGTGATCTGGAAAAAACGAGAGGAAGAGGAGGAGAAAGATAGGGATAGAGCTCAGCTTGGCGACAGATGTCCCAAAATCATCTGGAGGAGGAGGGAAAGGGAGTGACGGGAAAAGATGGGTATGTTACAGCGCTAAGCGCTATTAGATGTGTGACAGGAAGTGAGGTGGCAGATTTAGACTTGTGGTATAAGTAAATCTGCGTGTACTCGGACTTCATTTAGTCTAGGTGCTAGATATCGCACATCAGGGGTCTTCAAACTTTTATTGTATGGAATTAAGTGTTGAATTTAAGCCTGGCCTATAATAACATGTATAGTATCAATAATATATTTATATACTTTATTATTATTGAAACCCATAAAAATCAACTTGTATGGTACTTTGCAATTTTACTCAATGCATTTTAAAGTTGAAAGAAAAATGAAACCTTTAACTGCGCTTTAGCTTAATATTGTATGAATAATTGAATTTCTTTCACTAAAATAGGATTGTTTTAAATCACGCTGTAATTAGCGGACATCCTAGGGGGTCACAGACCCGCTGTTGAAGATCCCTGGTGTACATCTTTTTAACACCTGAACTAAATTAAGTCTTTAAACCAAACGAAGAGGATTATGTTGATCGGCGCCGGTCTAATCGTCACTGAGCGAAGCAGTTTGAATCATCATTAAATGATCCACATTCGCTGGATCAGTACTTTAGCATTTTCCATCCATCTCTTCCCGCTCTCTTCCTCTCTCACTCTATCGATCCGTCTGTCTGACGGAAGCCTCCTCTCTCAAAGTCTCAGCTGCAGCTAATAGGCTTTTTATGGGACTCTGTCAGACAAGAGCTTGTAGAGTGGAGCCCAGCCCAGCACATGCAAAGACAATGAACACGCACATAAACAATTGCATGCATATAAAACACAGCAGAACTCTTTCACACGTCTTTTGAGAAAAGCACTTTTATAAATATACCAATAACTTCATGACAATCATACTATATCTAGTGATTCATAGTGTCCTAAGAAGCTCTATGCAGACTTGAGATCTGATGCAAATCCTTCTACACGCTGTGTATGACAACAGCAGAAAACTGTAATTTTTTTGGCATTTGTCTTTTCATCTCTTTTCACATCCCGTTTTTGATACTTTCCGGACAAAATAGTCAGCACACTGTTATCTTGCTGCCGCGATGATGAAGGAATCAGTGGATGCAGAGAAAAAGTGGACTATAAAAGACAAGAGAAGACAAGTTATCGATTGCGATAGAGCAACGTAGAAAGACATTTAGTGGACACTGAGACGGTTGAGGCATCATGGAGCTCGTCCCCAAGACCAAATACACGCCCTTCAGGAGCGACTCCTTCAGCTCAACAGAAGAGACTGTGTCCAATCCCTCCCTCCCTTCTTCTGCTCCTCTCACTCCTCTCACTCCTCCTGGCATCCCTCCTTCTCTCTCCTCGTCCTCCCTCACCCCCATCCTCCCTCCTTCGTCTCCACGGCAGGCTGAAAACAGCCCCACCACCCTCTGCTCCTTCTTCCCCAAGATGGGAGCCCTGCGGCTGGGCGTGTCTTCCACTCTGCTCCCAGGCCTGAAGGCCTCCAGCAGGCCGGCGAGCATGCCAGGTGGTCAGGGAGGTTTGGGGGAATCTCTGGAAGACACTAGGACCTCCGCCGCAAGCTCTTCTCTTCCTCCTCCTCTTCCTCTCCTTTCTCTAACAGCCCCGTCTCCTCCTCCTCGTCCTCCACAGGATATGAACCGGCTGGGCGTGGCCTCGCGGAGGGCCCGTGTGGAAGGGGGCCAGCTCGGCGGAGATGAGTGGACACGGCATGGCTCCTTTGTCAACAAGCCCACCCGAGGTTGGCTGCACTCGGACAATGTGGTCAGCACCAGTGGGGTCTCTTATGCTGTCAGGGTAAGATGCATGTATGGGTCTGTCCGTCCAGTTATCTGTCCTCTTTTTTCCCTCTTTCCATTGATTTAATTAGTGGTGCCTATACTTGAATAAACTCCTGAGTCCTGACCTATAATAAACTTTGCCGCATAATTCATAACACACTGTTTGTGCTACGCACACAATATTTACCTTAAAGGTCCCATGGCATTAAATTTTCATTTTATGAGGTATTTCAACATTAATATGAGTTCCCCTAGCCTGAATATTGTCCCCAAGTGGATAGAAATGTTGATCGGTGTAAACCCGAGTTCTGGCTGTCTCTCTCTGCCTTTGAGAAAATGACAGGCCAGACGAGCCAATCCTGAAGTCTCCTGTTTTGACGTCCAAGCAGGAACGGTTACCTCCCTTTCCTCCGCCCAGAGAATCTGGCACGCCCATGCAAACGCTCGAGAGATCATTAACGTTACTTGTGAACGAGTGAATGCTGGCAGTTTCTCAGTGTTTGGAAAACAGAAGTCTTTCTTCAGTTCCTTCTGATCTGTGATCAGTAATTTCTGATGTGTAGATAATTATTTATTATTCGTGCACACAATGCGGCTTCTCTCTCTCCAGACAGAACGGTGTTTTCGTGTTTTCTATCTTGTGAGTCAGTGTTTTTGTACGTCCTCGTCGCGTCTATCGGTTCTAAAATGTGCATACAGTCATGAGTTTCTGCTCAACATCGGCCTCACACACGCCGAAGCTCGGGCTGCACTGGCCGTTGGCCTTCAACATCCCCGACCCCCAGTACTGCATCTGGCCCACAGCGGAGGCACCAAACGCGGCGTGAGATTAAGCAGAAGGAGGGTAAGCGTGAGAATATCTGGGCTAGGCTAGCCAGCCCCACAATAAACTGGATTACATTTGATTACAGCTGTTGTGTCTTTGTTTGCGCTGTGTAACGTTACTCAATGCGCGTCACTGATGCTATTCATATGATTGGAACATATCTAGAAATAATGCTATACTCAACACTTACTAACTCGTTCATCTCGACAGCTGTAATGGTACTTTGCATGTGTTACAAAGTTGGTAATAATGATGAAGACGGACTCGGTGTGACTGGGACTCGTGTTTATTCAGAACTCTCAGATACAAACACAATAAACTCGCGCTGACTGACAGCGCTCCCATAACTCAGAAGTTACTATAAATAACTTTGTTAGCAATCGCTCCGTCTGCATGATGTCCGGTTCGCGAACGAATCATTCTTTTGAATCGGTTCTTTTTAGTGAACCGAACCAGTTCACCAAATCGGGCTGAATCGTTCTAAACGGTTCGCGTCTCGAGTCAGCGCTGATCCATAATTTACTAAAGTTACTAACTTTCTGACATGAGTGACAGTCCCTCCGACTAGAAATAAACGAATAACCTGAAGTATATGCTAGTAACTACAACAGTTCACCCTGAACTGAGACATGCTGAGAACTGATGTGAAGTGAACTCAGGTCCATCCGTCTCTGGCAGAGTCGTGCCTGCTCGTGCCTCGTTAAACCACGCCCCCTCCGCTCATTTAAAATGCAAAGATGTCAGCCAATCACAACAGTGGGCGTTTTTACTGAAGTCTCACAGCAGACACGCCTCTTGAAGCAGGGCATTCAGCCACAGGGCAAACAGCAGTATTGAAAAAATGCCTTTTATTTCTAAATTATGACATTTTATGATGTAAAAATCATACTAACAATATAAGTACACCTTTGGAAACACTATAAAATAATAGAAAAATGCCATGCCATGGGACCTTTAAATTCAACTTGAGGATCAGTGTAGTAGTGTCACAAGCGGTTGATAATAAAACAGACAAAGAAATCTTGTAGACTTACACTGAAGAGACCAGAGCCATATCTGATGTACAGGATATCATAAGCTACAATCACACTGCAAGTGCTCAATTCTCGTTTATTACATGCTGTCATATGCAAGTAAACATGGAGGCAGGCTACCGGAATCAGTTTGAGGCGATTTCAGACACTACCCAGAACACCCTAGTATCATGGCGGTGAGATTTACATAGGTAAACAGTACTTATATTTTCTTAAGGAAATGCAAAATCTCATATTGTTGGTTCTTTTTTGAAATAATGGAAATTGGTAATTTTTAAAAATAAATCTTGGGAAAAAAAAAAGCTTGGAGTTCTGTTGCCCTTCAATTCTCTCAGTGAAACAATCGATTTAATATGCTTAATGGATTGTGTTTTTTCTTTAATTTGTGGCATTTAAAGTCTATGGGCAGGAACTGCTTAATTTGATTAGTGCTTCGTAATTAGAGCATCAGTTCTCATAAAATGCATACATACACACACACGCACACACACACACACACACACACACACACACACACACACACACACACACACACACTACAGATGCGTGGCCAATTTAATAATCTTGACGCAAGGCAACTGTGAAAACTCTATTCTATGCTTTGAATTGTGCTTGGAGGTCTAGCACATGAAGTGCAGTGAGTGAAGGTTTTGTCGTCTTTGTCTTTGCTGCAGTATATGGGCTGTGTGGAGGTGCTGCAGTCAATGAGAGCACTGGACTTCAACACCAGAACTCAGGTTACCAGGTAATACACACACACACACACACACACACACACACACATTCACTCTCGCCTTGCACTTCCTCTCATATTCTCTGAAATATCCAGTGTACGTATATACATGGCGTCCCACAGGAGTGATTTAGCCGTGCATTCTCCACACATCCTAATGCACATGTACACGAACATACACTCTCTCGCATGGGTCCGGTTAAAAGCCCCTCCTCTGATGAAAAATTCATGTTCCTCTTTCAAAGAGTGTGACAGAAAGAGAACGCTGGAGAGGAATGCTAAATTATGACTATTCACAGCCATTTTCTTGTTCACACAACCATTCGGTTCCTTCAATTCACACATTTCTTTGAATAATCTGCATGTATGTATATGGGTGCATATATGAAGTGTCATGGAAGTGTTTAATCTGTAGGACTATTAATCTGTGAGACTGCTGAACATTTTCTGTATTGAACCACATTATTTGCTTGTCCACTTTGCAACATGCAAAACATTCTACAATTCAATTTTGTACTTTTGTATGTGAGAGAGAGAGAGATTAGGGGAAGAAGGGAAGCGTTATAATAGCAGCAGCCCTGCTGTGTAACCACAAAGTCTTTTAATAGAATCCCCTGGAACACTCATGGTTTCCTCCCTTTTCTCTGTGTTCACGTGTGCGTTTGCGCTGCTGTTGGTAATGGATGTTACACACATTTGCTTCTCAATATTGACAGTAGCAGCTGCTCGATAAACTGTTTTCATGCATAATCTTCAATTCTCACTGGAGGGTGAAATGCATTCAAGGAAAAAGCATTAAGAGGGTGTGTTTGAGTTATTCAGGGTATCCGCGGGGCATTGAAAAGCATTAAAAGTCATTAAATGAATTTTGTGAAAATTAAGGCCTTAAATGGCATTAAAAAGCATTAAATTGCATTCCTACAGGCATTAAAAATGTTGATTGTTTCGAAGAAACTTTTATATTATTAATTTGTTTTGAATAAGCCTTCATAATTAATAACTTTTATTTGCTGTCGTAAAATATGTACATTAGTGTGATGAACACGCGATACCAGTTTGGTAACGCAAGTGCTTCCCACCCAGTGTTGCCAAGTCCGCGGCTTTGCATGTCCGCGGGTTGAAGCGATCCCAATTATGTGATATTTAGCCCTGGAAATGCGAATTTTAGCAGGGAACACTGCCAAAAAAATCCCACATAGTTTACCCCCGAATGCGATTTTTACCGTGGAATCCCCACTGAAACGCAATTGGGCTTGTTTTGAGAAGCAATTGGGCGGGTTTTGTTGTGAAAACCTGGCAACCCTGTTCCCACCGGTGCAAAATTACCATGAAACGGGCTTTTTGGACGACAGCGGAATGTGACCGAGAAAAAAAATGGGAAAGTGCAAATTCCAGGATAAGTGGCTTGAAGACGACCAATTTAGGTCATGGTTGCAGCCCGTTGCAGGTCGGAATGAAGAAGGGTTTTGCAGCTTTTGTAAAAAAGCGTTTAAGTTGGGAACAATGGGCATCAACGCCGTAAAGTCTCATATGAAGTCTGACAGCCACAAATTGGCGTTAAAAGGCAGACCGCGATTAACTATGAGTAGTTACTTTGGCGTGACTGACAAATCTACAACTGCTACTTCTAGTACCATGACAACCGCTGCTGTAGCCACCACCGCCGCTACCGTAGGAAAATCGAGCAACGTTAGATCAGCGTTTGGGTCGAATGAGACTTTGCAAGCAGAGGTGCTCTGGTGTCTGAACACTGCCGTCCATCACCACTCTGTGTTTGTGTATATATATATACATGTATATGTGTGTGTGTGTATATATATGTATCAGTGATGCGCGGGTTGATCCAAAATGAGCGGGTGCCTGCGGTTACGAGTCATCCAAAAATATTTTTGATGATATTCGGGTCGCGGTCGGCTGGGTCGTCAATAAATCCTTATTTACCGTTTGAATGTTGAGCGTTATTAACTTTTGAATAAATGCTGATGCGGGACAAAATGCCCGATTTCCCAACACGTTGAACTGAGCAATGCCATTGTATCATTTTAATAGGCTACTTTTAAACGCGTATAGCTCAGTAAAGTCAGTTTTATGTATTTTCTTAGGGGGGGCTGGATTTTTGTTGGGAATGTCGGGGGAGAGACGCACACTTCGATTAGACTGGATAAACACATGCAGCATCTTAATTGTTAAGCAAATGAAACGAAATAAATGAATAAATCAAGCCTGTATTACATAACACTAGGCTATATCATACAGCATTCAGAAAAAGAACAGTTTGCGCTTTTTTTTGCGGTCCGAGTTGCGGGCGGGTTAGTTGAACATCGGTCGGGTGCGGGTTGTTTATACATTGACCCGCGCATCACTGATGTGTGTATATATATATATATATATATATATATATATATATATATATATATATATATATATATATATATATATATATATATATATATATATATATATATATATATTATATATATATATATATATAGGGAGTGCAGAATTATTAGGCAAGTTGTATTTTTGAGGATTAATTTTACAACATTAATAATTAAACAACAACCATGTTCTCAATGAACACAAACTCATTAATATCAAAACTGAATATTTTTGGAAGTAGTTTTTAGTTTTAGCTATTTTAGGGGGATATCTGTGTGTGCAGGTGACTATTACTGTGCATAATTATTAGGCAACTTAACAAAAAACAAATGTATACCCATTTCAATTATTTATTTTTACCAGTGAAACCAATATAACATCTCAACATTCACAAATATACATTTCTGACATTCAAAAACCAAACAAAAACAAATCAGTGACCAATATAGCCACCTTTCTTTGCAAGGACACTCAAAAGCCTGCCATCCATGGATTCTGTCAGTGTTTTGATCTGTTCACCATCAACATTGCGTGCAGCAGCAACCACAGCCTCCCAGACACTGTTCAGAGAGGTGTACTGTTTTCCCTCCTTGTAAATCGCACATTTGATGATGGACCACAGGTTCTCAATGGGGTTCAGATCAGGTGAACAAGGAGGCCATATCATTAGATTTTCTTCTTTTATACCCTTTCTTGCCAGCCACGCTGTGGAGTACTTGGACGCGTGTGATGGAGCATTGTCCTGCATGAAAATCATGTTTTTTCAACTTTAAATAAACTAGGTCTACTGTTAAAAAATACGAGAACAGTATAGCAGTGCTGCATTACTAATATCAATGATTCTGAGAAAGAAATAGCCTATCTGAAAAGAATATGACCGTCTCTAAAAACCATCATGTCGAGCATGAAATATGCGTTTGAGCTGAAACTGAAGAGAATGAACAACAGCCAGTATAACTGCAGCGCTTTTCTAGCTTATTAAGCTCAACCAAACGCTTCTTATATTAGATTAATCAGATATAGACAACATAAAAGTATCTTACAACGTGCATCTGCAGATAAGGACGCAGATGCTCACATGAACTTCACGCGCTAGTCTGAGTGTTCTCGCTAGTTTCTCTGTGGATCAGCTGATACACGGGGAACTAAGCACAGATCATTTACAGCATTCTATTTCCATCGTGTTCTCATTATAATGCTATGTAGGCTATGACAGATTGGCGCTGCACATCTTGCACTAACCATTTAATGATCTCATGATTCCAGACATCACTGCAGTGCACGCCTTTATTTCGCCGCGGTCCGCTAACCAATCAGACCTCCGCAAAACGATGCAATAACCAATAAAAAAGAGACAAATATATTTTTTTCAGGGCGATCATCGTTCTCATGATCGATGATCGCTGTCACGTTCGAGTACTCGATTACTCGACCACTGTTGCCCATCCCTAGTGTTGATGTCATTAGACCACACCCCTTCTCATTACAGAGATGCACATCACCTAATATGCTTAATTGGTAGTAGGCTTTCCAGCCTATACAGCTTGGAGTAAGACAACATGCATAACGAGGATGATGTGGTCAAAATACTCATTTGCCTAATAATTCTGCACTCCCTGTGTATATGTATATGTATATATGTATATGTATATGTATATATGTATATATGTATATATGTATATATGTGTGTGTATGTGTATGTGTGGTTAGTTATGGGTCGTGTCTGGCATTAAAAATGGCATTAAAAAGCATTAAATTAGGTTTGAAGATAGCTGCAGAAACCCTGTTATTGTAGCTTGGAAAACATAACTACGTTTATTTAGTTTTGTCATATTTTAAATAGAATTGACTGATATTACACCTTTTGTGGATGACCCTATACCAGAAAAAAAATATTTTCATGTTAGGGTATAACATGATAACCAAATAATTCTGTACTAATTTTTCTAAATGCATAAAAAATAAAATGGTAAAAATTAAAAGCATTAATTTTAAATAATGCACTTTAGTCATCACAAGGCTGCAATTTAATAAAATAAATATATGTCCTCCTTGTTTCAGAATGAAGCACGGCACTGTTCACATGATTATAAAATGCATTTGGAAACGTAACATGCAATAACCATCTTCCCTACTGTAACTTTCTAATAAGAAGCGCTTATAAATCTTCTGTTGTCATCAAAAGAGAAGCTTTAAGGTCTGGTGTTTCTATCAAAATAAAATCTTGATGGCATAATCATTGAAAAAAAGAAAGAAATAAAAAAACCTATAGTATAAATACCCTAAATGCCCTACAGCATAGAGTGGTGCAGGGATGACGTCAAAACTAAGAAGACTAAAGCTGGGCATGCACTGTGCGATTTCAGCAAGGTTACCTACTCAGACTGTACGAGTAGATCGCAAGTGATGTAAAAGCCAAAGCTCACGATTTATGTGCTCACACTGTGTGGTCCGATCGTCGAGCGCGACTTGTCTGCTCACACTGTACGATTGAAATATGCATGATAAAACCCCCGTGCCTAGTGCGACAATAGACCATGCAGGCTATAATAGAGAGATAGCCTATCAAGAGAATTTAGCATTTACAATGTATGTATATAAACGATTATTATTATTATTAGGGTAGGCCTACTTTTATTATTAAATTGATATTCCATTTGCCCCTGCGATAATTTCATAACGCATCAATGCATAACCGACACGCTGCATAATAAAATAATAGATAGATTAGCTTTCTCCTCATTATTTAAATACATTTTGCCCAATTAAACAAGGAATTATAGGCCTATAATTAAAATGATTATCAGTCTATAATATGTCAGAACACTGCAATAATATCAGTCTCAATGAAAAGTAAGAGCAGCTTTATTTAAAAAACAACTTGTTTAACACGAAATGGGCCTATACTTTCTTCTTCTATTTTTTTTCACAATATGGGCCAGAAATATTAAGAACATAAATTCAGACAGTTATAGACTATACGTTATCAGCATATGTTAAAGCAGATTTATCTCTTGTTTCTGTGAGAATGTGCCGAAAGCTCGTCAGATTTTACTTTCACTTTCTGTAGTGAATAATCAACTAAAAACATCTATATTGCGCCGTGACATTTTGTGTCAAATGATGGACAACGGTTCACATTTACCATGATAATAAAATTAAGTAAATATTAAATAATAGTAAATAAAAGTTAATTTAATAATTTGTGAAAGTAAAACAAATTAATGATCAAGTACCCTATTTAATAAATGAGGCACTGGATAGGCTAAACACGGTGGTTGGAAAGTCTTAGATTATCCATTTTACTATTATCGCCTCTCGTTTCCCCCTGTACACTGCATGAACACCTCACGACAAACGATGCACGATAAAGCTGAAAATTGGCCCGACCCAAAAAAAGAGTTGCACGAGTCAGAATTCGGCTCAAAATCGTACGAAAATCGCACAGTGTATGCCCAGCTTAATTCACAGCTGGTTCTCTCAAGATTTTCCTATGGGGTTTTATGATAAGGTTTTACAATATACTGTTTAAGTAAAATAAAGCTTGTGGTAAACATAACTTGTCGATTCTTAGACGTTTTTTTCTACAAAGTAAACTACACACACCCATACCGAAATGTAGGGCATTTATTTATTAAATGTATGTTTAAAGTAACTAGATATGGCCATTTAGGGTGTGAGTGTGTGCAGTTTACGTTGTAGCACAAAACGTCAAAGTATCGTCAAGTTATGTCTATCACAGGCTTTATTTTACTCATAAATTGAAAAACCCATTTTAAAACCCTATGCTTATGACAAGATACAAAAAAAGAAGTGACTGTTTGATTGACATAAAAAAAAAATGCAACAACCAAACTGTGATACATTGACAGATACATTGATAATCTAAGGCCAGGCTTCAGGCAGTAATTAAATCAGACCTGTTACCATTGATTTAAATAATTCTTAAATAATTGTTGTTTTTATGCATTGTTTTAGTGAATATTTATAACTTTCACTTTAAAAATGTTTAATTTTATGCATGTTTCATGCATGTTGCATTATTAAATAACTTTTTTTTTTTTTACTAATATTTTTTATCTTCATAATAGTTTTTGTTAACAATAGTGATATTATTAATAAGTAATTAATAATAAGTGAACAAGAACATTGGTGCATTTGTTTGTGTGTCTGCCTGTGTGTCTGCCTGTGTGTGTGTGTGTGTGTGTGTGTGTGTGTGTGTGTGTGTGTGTGTGTGTGTGTGTGTGTGTGTGTGTGTGTGTGTGTGTGTGTGTGTGTGTGTGTGTGTGTGTGTGTGTGTGTGTGTGTGTGTGTGTGTGTGTGTGTGTGTGTGTGTGTGTGTGTGTGTGTGTGTGTGTGTGTGTGTGTGTGTGTGTGTGTGTGTGTGTGTGTGTGTGTGTGTGTGATGGCAGGAAGTGGTATGACTGGAGCATTTGTCTAATGTAATTGTCCCTCAGCCATATGAAATTTGGGAATGCATGAAAAGGAGTGTGATGGAAACTCTCATCTAACAATCTAATTATGTTCTCCTCACTATGTGTAGCCGGCGTGTGTGTATGTTTATAACCGTATGTTTTGTATTTCAGGGAGGCAATATCAGTGGTGTGTGAGGCAGTACCAGGTGCCAAAGGAGCTCAGAGAAGGAGAAAGGTATTCAAACCTTTATCTTATCTTGCTTTCTCAGACACAGAGTTTCAGCCTTGCTATTTATTTCACACTTTTGTTACTTACAGTTACAGCACACACACCTCACACTGTTCTACGGCCTAACCAGTTTCCAGTAAAAATGCTACTGTGTTATGGTCAACACACAAGCTCAAGTGTTGTCTTTTGGCTGATCAGACTGTGGCTTTTCAGAGGTTGTTGAGTGCAACAACCGCTTTCAATTTGCTTATAGGGTTTGTGTGTGAGTGAGGAGCCCTGCTCTGGTTATGATCAAAACAGGCCTGTTTCGTGTGCAAGCCAGCAGCAGTGTAACAGTAGCAGACGGCTTGTGTTGTGTTCTACTGCAGCTCTGTACAGAAAATAGTGATTTCTGGGGTTTTTTATAACAGCTGTTAAACGGTTATCAGTAGTATGCCACTTTAAGTCTACAACAGATTTCATCATCATGAAATCTAATTTACATACAGTAAGGAAGAGGGTCATATTCCTATTTAAATTTATTTACTCAAAACTGAAACTATCCCTCAAAATGTTGTTGTAAACTTCAAAAATCCTCTGGATTCAGGCAGTCTTTGCATTGCTGTTACTGCATTTGTAACTAGTTCATTCTGGTATTTCACATTTCTTTAATTTGTAAAAGCCTATATTACAAAAATAAATTCTGCTGAGTTTGTAGTTGCATTTATTTGTATAAGGCATCAAGTTACAGTAAAAACAGTAGTATAGTGAAACATTACACTTAAAATGTTTTCTATTTTAAATTTTACTTGCGATTGCAAAACCAGTGTCACATGATCCTATAATATGCTGATTTGGTTTTCAAGTTAAAAGGGGTTGCTTAATATTTCTGTGAAAACAATTTTATATTTTCAGGATTCTTTGATAAATAGAAAGTTCAAAAGAACAGCATTTATTTGAAATAGAAATATTATTCACTTTGTCACTTTTGATCAATTTCATGCACCCTTGCTGAATAAAAGTATTCATTTCTTTTAAAAACAATCGTACTGAGCCTTAACCTGAGCTTGACATGTTACTATAGGCACTGAAAAATTGTGCAGCATATGTGTGTGAGATGAAACAGGCCTTAGACAGACCAAACTATTTAAAATGTTCTCCATTTCCTATTAAAATCTAATTTCATAAAATATTTAGTTTTCATCATCTTTGTCATGAAATGTTTAGCTTTTCTTTTTTAAATCTGGTGTATTTAAATGGAGTCTGTTTCTGTCTCTCTCCAGCCCTCCTCTCGTTGTCTCTCCTCCATCTTAGGGAAGAGTAATCTCCAGTTTGCTGGAATGACAATCAGCCTCACCGTGTCGACCAGCAGTCTGAACCTACTGGCAGCCGACTGCAAACAGGTAAGACGTCACACATGCACACAGACGTTAATATGGTGCCTTCTTTCCTGTATGAAATTCACTGATACCCCCATCTAAAGATAAAAGCGTCCTGCGTCATGCTATCTCTTCCGAATAAAATATGTCTCTGTATGTCTTAAAAGTGAGGTTTGCAATTTTTGCGATGTTAAAATATGCTGGTATGTGCAGAGACAGCTATAAGCCATTCAAGTAGGTTGATTTCCTTGAAAATTTTAAACATTAGTTTGGCTCTGATTGCAAATTGTTAGCGAAATAACTACTCACTTGTCAATCATACATTGTGCTAAAATACAGGCTTTAAATTAGCTGGTTCTGTGTGGATTGAAAAGAAAAATCCAAGAATGTGGGGAAATTATTTTAGTTTTTATGTACTTTTTACTTTATCAACAGGCAGTGACACAAGTGGTCACAGAATATACACTTGAGACGCGTGTTAAACAATGATTTATCTTGTGGCTCTCGCCTGACTGTCACGGTTATTTTTTGTTAACTAAAACCAAGTATTAAAGCTTTTTTGTTAAAGCAGCACTTTTTAGGTAACTTTTCAACCTTCATAATATATTTTCAAGACTCTTGTGATGATACATCGACTTACAATAGGTTGAATGGCACGTCTGCCATAGCCTGACGGGGTCTGTATCGTTTTTAATCGTACTTTTAAACTTCGGGTTTCGGGTAGTAACCCGAGGAAAAAAAAGAACTACAAAATTCAACTGCTTTACGGCATACGTCACTTCCACCATCACCCCCACTTCCTTAAATTCGGACGTGCGAGCCCAACTATCCTTTGTTTGCCAGATGTTATAGTCATGGCCGAGGCAGCACAGAAAAAGAAGAAAGCAAGGGTTTTTCGGAGGAATGCAAAAAGAGGAAACGAGAAAGTGATCGTATTAAAGTATTATATTTGTTTATTTGTCTTGCCTCAAGCTATAATGCAAATCGATTTTTCAAATTTGAAGATTCATCTATGGTAGCTTGATATTATATTGACGATATATTGTTATTACCTTCCACTCAAACATTGAATTAAAGTATCATATAGATTCTGTAAAACGGTAACCAATAGACTAGACTACTATAATGACGCTGGCTTGTAAACGTGAGTATCGCGATCATTTGGCGTTTGAAAAAAAAAAAAATAAAACCCATGAAATTATATTCATATGACATGCTGAAACATATGCCACTGTACCTGGGATGAAGACATTTCACACGCGACGCAAGCCGAACACCTGCATGTGAACTCCTCCTGCAGTGTTCAGGGCTATCAAAGTTGTCATGTCAACAAATGCACGTGCGATGCATCCCCTGATGTAGGATGACAGAGTTTACGACAGTAGTAGAGGACAATACTGTTTCCCAACTGTAGGGGGACCCCGAGAGCAAAACCTACCTAGTGCTGCTTTAATTGAAATTTAATTAAATGTCAATATTCTATGACACACATAGACTAAATGAAAATGAAAAATGTTGCCTTGGCAACTGACTGAAATAAGTTTAGTTAAAGCTGCAGTCCGTAGTTTTTCCTCTTTGTCGCCATCTTTGTTCGAAATCTGCAACTGCAGTTATTCGCAGAATTATCAACTTTACGTGATTTGTGCCTTGGCACGGCACAGCGCAGAGGAATCCAATGTTATGAGGAGAATGTGTGGCTGTCAGTCACCACGCCGGTGTGGATACTGTCATTCAGAATCACAGATTATACTTTTTGAAAGTATGACCAACATAAGAATTTTCACCGGAAAATGTCATCTGAACAAACACTTACTAACATCCACTTTTGTTCTGACCAACTATGGGGAAAAAAGCATTGCAGTAGATTAAATTGCGATGATTAAATCTAACGATCGCTTATCATATCCCGTCAACCATGCAAATTATACTTTATTTTCAAAATGTTAATGTTAACAACATCAGCATAGCGTGACTACATTTAATGTGTATTAGGGCTACCTGTAGTTTAGTTTCCATTTCTGTGCAGTCTTTCTGTGCAATTTCTAACTGTCATATACCAACAAATGAATGTGGAGTAGAGGTGAATTGCTCCATCTCATAGCTAGCGCAAAATAATTGATATTTACCATAATGCACATAGCAAAATGAAAAAGGCACAACAAAGAAAACTCTAACTGTATGAATTAAGCGAACAAGTGTGCTTCTATTACATAATTTAACCATTGAAATGTCTTGTCCAACAGAAAAAAGCGGTCTCTGCGTCCATTTTGAACCCCATTAAAACACGGTGTTCACACCACCTTTCAAAAGCCATTTTTATCCTTGTTTTTGCATAGGCCCGGTTTTCTGTAGCCACTCTGAGGGTGCGTCTCAATCAGCCCCCTAGCTCAGTAGTCAGGGCACTGATCAGGGAGTCAGCCCATTGACTTATGTCCTGATCAGTGCCCTGACTACTGAACTAGGGGGCTGATTGAGACGCACCCCGAAAATCCGAAGTCTTTTGCATTTTGCAACGGGTGAATTCCAGTTGTCACTGGTGATTTGTGTTTGAACCTTTCTGGATTCTCCATCAAATTGATAAGTTTAATTATATCAAGTGCTGTGAGAAAAGGCTATAAATCTCCACCTCCAACATCCTCACACGCAATATAGCCAACTAGCCGGGACACCTTCTTTATGTGTACAGATGATTTCCTGCGGAAATCCACCAGTACCACTGGAATTAAAAACATTATTACAAACACTGGCTGGTTATGTACTTGCTCAAATTTATTTTGGATAATGTTTTAACCCCAAAAAAGTTACGGACTGTAGCTTTAAAGCAGTAAAATTACTAACTGGAAATAAATAACTAAAACTGACCTAAAAATAAATAAATCTATTAAACAGTAATATAAAAAAAAAACAGCATGTCAACTACTAAAATTAAAATAAAATAAAATATTAAATTAAAAATATTAATAAAAAATAGAATGGTATAAAAATAATTAAAATAACACTGCTCACCATTTTTGATCAGATTATCTGAGATGGATGTCATTACCAGGTGTAAATGGGGTCTTTTTTTTTCTTCTTTTTTTAAATTGCAATCATTTTATTTTCATTTTATTTCGTGTATCTAAAAACAGACATAGAAGTTAGAAGAATTCTGCATTAGGTCTTCCAAGGGGCTAATCTTCAGATATTTGTCGACGTTTAACTAAAATAAGTGTGGTACCTGGAGGCCCAATAGATTTATGTAAAGTTTGCATGGTCGGCAGGAGCAGATATCCTCTGGCTTGTTTACAGCTGCACCGCAGGACTTTTTTTTCCTCACTAATAATTCTTCAGTTATACGCCAGTGTGTTTTGCATTAGGGCAGTGAGGTTTATCAGCGTTTGGGCTGCTCAGCAGGCAGCTGACTGGAGCCCAGAATAGGGCCTGGAGTAATTGCCCTGCTGATATGTGTTTATCTTAATGAATCTAAACCATGCAGAATTACTGCACACAACTGCTCTGTTCCTTTATGTTAGACCGCAGTCTCACCACATCGTTTTTCCCCTTGTCTCCCCCTCTGTCCATCCTTTGCTTTCACTCGTTCTCTGTCACTTGCATGTTTGCTTATTCTTCATCTCATGCCCGCTGCACTTTTTTGTCTTTTTTTTTTGTCACATTGTCCTCTTCTCCATTCCTCTCTCCCTACAGATTATCGCCAACCATCACATGCAGTCCATCTCTTTTGCATCAGGAGGAGATCCAGTGAGTCACACCCCGTCTCTCGATATCTTTCTTCATTTCTTTCGGTCTTTACCAGGGATGTTCATCAGTGGTCGATGACCGTCGTTGTTAATTTCATTGATATACATTTATCAGTTGTTGGTTTAATCAGCTGCAGAACAAATCC
The DNA here is from genome assembly GCA_023566225.1 of Romanogobio albipinnatus. Lineage (NCBI taxonomy): Eukaryota > Metazoa > Chordata > Actinopteri > Cypriniformes > Gobionidae > Romanogobio > Romanogobio albipinnatus. The sequence goes on along the minus strand of CM042252.1, from coordinate 26,929,689 downwards.
GTTTAGTAATTAGCCGAGCTGATGGTCGTGCAAAGCCAGAGTCCGCAACACACACACCCTTGGATCGCTTTGAAAAAAAATGGCTCAATGTAGACATTGTTAGAGTATTTTTCTTTAAATAATGCTTGCATTCACTGCAAAGACCTTGAAAGGGTTTTGTAGTACAGTATGAGGGATGGGTGTTAATAATTAGTATAAGTAATTACAATTATTTTCAGTTTATTTAATTATGGATTAATAAATATATGATGAATACATTTAATGTTGTATGAAAATTAATAATTTAATTAGAAATTAATTTAAATTAATTTAAAATTAATAAACTGATTATTTAATTTAAATAAATATTAAATAAAATGTAGATTTTCTGTAATGGTATTATTATTATTATTATTATTATTTAATAGTTCATTTTAATTAAATATATACATATCTTTAATAATTTAGTCGGTTTTCTGATACATCCCTACCTGCATTTCATTTCCTCATTTTCGTCTCACTCGTGGATCTATCAGCTTCAGTCTTATTCTATCATCCCTCGCTCATTTGTCTTACTCATCTGTCCTGCTGTCTGTAGTTGTCTCTTTTTTTCTCCCACTGTTTCCTCTTCTGCTTCCTGCCCTTTAGTGAATAGACTGCCTCAACTAAGGGTTACTTTCTTCTGCTTATCCCTTTGTTCCGTGTGTCTATTCTCTAATTTCTCTTAATGTCCTCCTGTTAATTCTTTTCTTCTTCTCCATCCCTTTCTTTCTGTTTCTCCCCAGGACACAGCAGAGTATGTTGCCTATGTCGCCAAAGACCCCGTCAATCAAAGAGGTAATAAAACGTTCACATTGAATTCTGTCATATCTGTAAGTGAAATGTAAATTACTGCTTTCCGTGTACAATTTATTTGAATACTGAATTACTTGATTATATATGACACATTATTAATTATGACATATTAGCTTTAATTAAAGGAAGCGTTTACCCAAAAGATTTGGAATGAGAGGTTTCATTTTTGGGTGAACTACAGTATCCCTTTAGGGAATGTCTACATGATGTCTTCATCAACAATATCTGATATTTGATGATCATTTCCTGCCTTGTAGCATGTCATATCCTTGAATGCTCAGAGGGCTTGGCTCAGGAGGTCATCAGCACCATCGGTCAGGCTTTTGAACTGCGCTTTAAACAGTACCTGAAGAACCCCCCCAAACTGGTTACTCCTCATGATCGGTAAGAGTGTGCGTGCGCCTGGTCAAACATTTAGTGCAAACATTTACATTTATGTCAGTGTGTTTACACGAGTGTATGTATGTACATTTATTTAATGATAGTACCTTAAAGCCACCTTAAAGCTTTTGCTCTTTTTTTTCTGTATGTAAACAAGAGTCTTAAATATATGTATGAGCCTGAAAAAATATGTCGGTATAGACTTGTTGACTATCGGTGCGCCCGAAATCACATACTGTCTGAGTAGAAAAGTATGTTCTATATGTGTGTAGTATAAATGTAATCCGGACATACTACATCTGCCATGTTGTCGTTATCATGTGACCTACCAGCGTCAGTCACCTGCATTCACCTCCATTCATAAAATCTCTCCCGCGGCCTCATGGGATAGTAAAGTATCCAATGTATGGCACTTCAGAATCTCACCAGAAGTAGTAGGTCATCCGGGTACTTTTTGCCTACTGTTTTTCGCATACTATATAGTAGGGAAGTATTCGATTTTACAGCGTATGCTTACCCACACAATTTTTTGTCCATTGTCCAGTTTAAATTTCAAAAAATCTGCCAGATATACCAAATATACTTTATATTTAACATACTATCCATAGAAAGTATTAAAGGTCCCGTTCTTTGTGTTCTTTTGAAGCTTTGATTGTGTTAACAGTGTGCAATATAACATGTGTTCATGTTTCGAGTGTAAAAAAACCAGTATTTTTAACACAATGTACTTATCTGTATACCGCTGTTTTCACTGTCCTAAAAACGGCTGATGACTTCCTTTATTCTATGAAGTCCCTCCTTCAGAAATGCGTAACGAGTTCTGATTGTGCCAGCGGTTCCCGTGTTGTGATTTGACCGCATCTTAGCGAACGTGTCACGGTTCCTGTGTTGTGATTCGACAGCAGCTTAGCGCACGTGGAAAGGTCACGCCTCTTAACGGGAGATATATGCGCTCAATGATCTCTACAACGTCCCTGGGAAAGCCAAACAAAGGTGATTTGACTCCGGGATGAAAATAACAGCGTCTCGACGACATGGCGACAAACACACTCAAACGCAGCACTTCCTTTTCTCCACACGACCGTCCTCTTCTCCACGTGGGACAGCAACAAGACCACGTCCCCTTTTTTCGCGTATTCTTGTGGGCGGAGGTTAGTCTGTTCTACTGTTCTACTGACGTCATTTATGAAGGAAGTACCAGGATGTAGTCCAAGCCGGCCGTTCGCTGTAGGCTTTGAAAGGGAACTTCTGTTAAATAAAATATCTCGCTTGGCATTGAACTTTGAGCTTTATCATTTTACAGGTATTATTTATGCTCTAACAGCAACATTACACACTAACTAAAGTTTGAACAATGGGATCACGAAGAACGGGACCTTTAATATCTTATGCAATGTTGTATCTCAAGAACATTGTTGATATTGTTAACTGTTCATAAGCTAAATCTATTAAAAATTTTTTAATTGAAATAGATTAAATAAAATGTAAAAAGCCTACGCCAGTTTCACAGACAGACTAGGCCTAGTCTGTCTGTGAAGCCAGGCCTATAAGTATTTTAGATGTAGATGTAAATGTTAAGCTTAAATGAAAAAAGTTAAGAGTGTTTTTTAAATGATTTGTTGTTCCTACTGCTGGTTGTTCACTGCTGGTTTTATAACAAAGCAATACGTCATTTAACATCACTCAAACAGCATGCCCATGTAAATATAATATTACACATTTCAAGTATAATGATATAAAATGCTTATCTCTCTCTTAGGATGGCTCCTTTTGATGGGTCAGCCTGGGAGGAAGAGGAAGAGGACCTGGCTCCACCCCCCGACGTTCCATATTACAATAACTTCCCGGGTAAACAGCCTCCCCCTGGAGGCCTGGTTGACATGAGAACCCGTCCTGGACATAGTACAGGAGCCACGCTGGTGAGACACATTTATATGAGCATGTGTTAGTTTGATTTGATGAGTCCTTTTGAATCTGTGCACAAATAAAGTGTTGTTTACCTTTAAATGGAAACAAATTAGTGTCTTTTATGTGTTATGAGTCTAAAAATGTTTTGTTTCTAAAAATCTATGAAGACAGTGAAAAATGACAACAAAGCAGATCTTTAATTTGTCCTCCATTGTTATATTATAATACAAAAATGCAATTAATTATTATTATTTCATTTTAAATAATTGAATATAATCAAATGAATGCTATTAGTTCATGCTACAGTAAGTCTTCACAGGCTGAAAAGCCACCAAAGCAGTCACACATTTTAAACTAGAGCTCATCGTCTTCAAAAGAGAGAGACTTCAGTGAACAAGAAGTATGATTCAGTGTATAAACATGATTTATCATTAACAACCGCTAGTGAAAAAATGTGTGTCAACACTCTGTCTCCACAGCCCTATGGACAGCCCAGCCAGAATGATATTCACAAGCAGCCTCTACCTCCTCTACCAGGTCAGGTTTGCGTGCACACACACACACGCGCGCACGCTTCACACTAATAATCCCTGCCCTGTTCCTTTCATAGTGCCACATTATCACATTTCCCTTCATTTCATTTCCCTCTCAGCTGAGACTGTCATTCTGCAGAGTGAGTCAGCATTTTTTCTGTCACTGTCCGTTGCGCTCTGTTGGATGCTGCCCAAACCTATTACACAGCCCCTTTGAGAGGTGGCTTCTGGATCGCTGGCCTTGCTGACAATAGGACAGAGAATGGCATCGCTTAAGCGCACTCACCTGAAGGTTAACTCACTTTAACATCACTGTTGGCCTGTCTTTCTCTCTCCCTTTCAGTGGGTGTTAAGGAGGGAGGCTTGTTTGACGACCCCTCATACGTCAATGTGGATAAACCCCGCCTCCCAACAGGGGCGGCAGCAGCAGCCAATGGAAATGCTCACAGAGATGCGTTTGACATGAGTGAGTAACACTTGCTCGATGATATTTGAGATTTATGTATTTGCTCTAAAATGGCTTAAAAAAGTAACATTTTGAAATATTCAAAACATGTTCTCCATATGCTTTTTCAGTAGATGAACAGAAGGAAGAATCTTTTATTATCATTTGTATGCATCACTATAACAATAGAATAGAGCAAGAATATATATATAAAAAATAATCCAAGCATTTTTCCACAATGTTTTATTAACTGAACACAGGGAAGAGTGTTTTATTTATTTATTTTGTTTGTACATCATTATAAGAATATAAGCATAGTAATAAACAGCAGTACATAAAACACTTTAATATATTACAAATCTCCACTCTTTTTTATTTTGAAATCTAATTTTATTTTGAAGTAGCAAAAATGAAATCTTCTTTTAAAAAGATCTGAAAAATTAAGGTTTTTGATACTGAAGTTTAAATCGCCAATATTGATACATTCTAGCCTTTTATTTCTGGAGCTTCCTGAGAAATATTTAAAGGGATTTTCACATTGCGGGTTATCATCGTTCTAAACCCTATTCGGACGGGATTAGTTTTACGAGGGTAGTTGGAGTTTTTTACCACAGGACGCCAGTAATATTAACCCCTAGGAGTCATATGTGTCCACAAGACTTTTGAATAATGGGTGTTGTTGCCAAGAGTTTTTGCTTCAAACTGATGTGAGAATCATTGAGCCTACTCATTCACATAAAACAATACACTGATTTAAAATTTGTAAGACAGTTTTTCTTCACAAAGCCAGTATGCGAGGAGGCGTGATATCTAATGAATAATGATGAGAATCACCTGAGAGGACAAAAGAACATAATAACCTGAATAATACCATAACGAGCTGCATAATGAATGAGCTTCAGGTACCCATGTGACTGAGAGCAGAAGGAAAAAGGACATTATATTATTATTATACTTATCTAGTAAATGTATCTTGATTTAAGATTGTTTAAATATTTAGACTAGAAACAAGACAAAAATTACTAAGAGCATTTTTTCTATATTTTTGTAAAATTTTTGTTTGTTTTTGAAAGTAGTCTCATGCTAAAATAATTAATAATTAAAATTAAGATACAATTTATACAAAACGAAATTTGCTGTAAAGAAAGCAATTCACTTTCTCCAAAACAAACAAAAAAAATCACTTTTACAAAACAAAACTCCAGAACTCCAAAACTTTTTTGCAGCTGCTCGGCCATGGAAACCCATTCCATGAAGCTCCCTACGCACTGTTCATGAGATAATCTGAAGGCCACACGAAGTTTGGAGGTCTGTAGCTATTGACTTTGAAGAAAGTTGGCGACTTCTGCGCACTGTGCGCCTCAGCATGCGCTGACCCCGCTGTGGATTTGATGTTTCCCACCACTTCATGGCTGAATTACTGTTCTTCCCAATTGCTTCCACTTTGTTATAATGCCACTAACAGTTGACCGTGGAATATTTAGTAATGAGGAAATTTCACGAATGGACTTCTTGCACAGGTGGCAACCTATCACGGTACCACGCTTGAATTCACTGAGCTCCTGATAGCGACCCATCCTTTCACAAACACCTTTGGCCATGGAAGTGATTGGAACAACTGAATTCAATGATTTGGAGGGGTCTCCCATTACTATATATAATCTGAATCTGAATGGTATGCGGAAAACGCTTGAGTTTTGCCACCACTTGGAACGCAACTGAATGTTTTTTTTTTCAGGCACCTCCATACTTAAAAAAACACGGAAAACTACTTTTAAACAGGACATGACAATATTTACATATTTACAGCAGTTCTATTCACATGGGATTAGTATTACCTGAGGTAATTCTTCCGGAATTTTTACAGAAGGTAAAAGATGCTGTAATCTTTACTGACATTGTCCGTAATGATTACTGAGATGACACATTCGGACGGGCTTAGAATGACCCAGGGCTAACTATTTCAAGTGTGAAAAGCCCTTTTTAGTTGTACAGTTATAAATGCTAGATAGAATAACTGAAAGTAATTTCACCAAAGATCTCTGTCTTTTAGAGCCATTTGATGCTGCTTTAGGCGTGTCGGGAGCAGTGGCGCCCCCTCTGGCAGAGCAGCTGCAGAACGAGCCCTGGTTCCACGGACCTCTAAGCCGCAGACAGGCCGAAAGACTCCTGACCAAGGATGGAGACTTCCTGGTGCGGGAGTCAGGCACCACACCAGGCCAGTATGTCCTCACTGGACAGCAGGGCGGCCAACCCAAACACCTGCTTCTGGTGGATCCAGAGGGAGTGGTGAGTAAGATGGTTAAATATGCCACATTGTGCATATATGGGCCTTATTAAAACGTTATGTAATTCTATAACATTAATATGACTATTTAACTCCTGTATCTTTCCTTTCACACTTTGTAGGTGCGCACCAAAGACCACCGTTTCGAGAGTGTCAGTCACTTGATTAGCTATCACATGGACAACCGGCTGCCAATCATCTCGGCTGGAAGCGAGGTGTGTCTGCAGCAGCCAGTTGATCGCCGAGCTTGAGAAAGAAGGCAGATTTTTCTCCACCACACTTTTAAAAGAAAAAAACTCCTCCCTTTCCTACTTTTTTTTTTTTTTTTTTTTTTTTTTTTTTGCTTTTTGCCAGACTCTTTTAGAGGGAGGCTTTTTTTCCAAAATGGGAGTGTAAGCTAATCATATCTTCACAGAAACACAGAATTTTGTACCGCATCAACCACCGGCCATGAAATTAAGAAGCGATGCAATCATTCTACTTGAAATAAGCGATTACAAAAAGCCAAATGAAAAGGCGCCTGAAAGAGAAGCTGATGCGTAATGGATGTGACATCACTTCCCCAACACAATATCATGTCTTGAATTAAGACTGGGGTGCGCCTGTAACCATGGCAACAGGCCCGGGCATTTTTAGAGTTGAGAGTGGATGTGAATGTACTAAAAACTGCAGAACCTTTGTAGCACTCTAAAGATTCACATCTAGTGCAGTGGGCGAAATCCAAAGACTCAAGCTTCACATTGGTCGTTCGTTTTTCGGAGAGTCGTTTTGTTGTGGTGGGTTTGTAAATTCTTGCATTGCCGTGGTCTCAAGACTGTTTGGTGAATATGCAAAACTTTAAAGAGAAAACAGGGCTCGTTCTCCAATCACAGATGTCACCATCCGCATCGAAAGAATCACATCCGTTGTAATTTCTACCGGAATTTCCAGTGTTCCCACCAAGGGAAAACACTCAAAATGCCTTTTATTCTCACCCTCACAAAACCCTTTACAGAATTCCGAACATGATCCCTTAGGAAAATTGGGAATTTTGGCCTTTTGGGAACACCCCTGAACATATGTGAAAGCTTTAGCAGCACGGAAGCTGTGTGGATTTTTCCTTATGCAATTAAAACAGACGCTGTGAGGAACTTGCGCTGCCCGTTATGAGGTATTACGAACTAGTGTGTGGAAAAAGGGAACATTCCCTTTCCACATAACATATATATATATATATATATATATATATATGTGTTATGTTATCTCAATCAGCCTGGGAGAAAAGGGACGAGAGAAAAAAAAATGAAGTGCAATCTGTCAACATGGGTGCATAAGCCTGAATAGGACTGAGGGACTGCGGCTTGATATCAAACAGTTTAAAGCCTACTTATGATGTCATTTTAACCAGGAATTTATATATTTGTTGCAATGATGTCATCTCGTTGATCAGCTGACGACATCATCGGCTGGATGGTTTTCTTCTGGGAAAAGGAGGTTCTATTTTTCTTTGTCTTTTTCTTGTAGATGTTTCGTCTGTTCGCATTGACTATCAATTTTCACGTGTATCAAAGTTTTAGCTGCTCCAGTATGTTCAGAGCCTTGTTACAAGAGAAAGTGGGAGTATATGTGTATCGTGAAATGTGTCTTTTTTTAAGGTTCACTATAATTACTCTGCATTTGAATGGTGCATATTGCAAGGGAGACACTCCGTCCAGGAAGAGGAAGAGCACTCCAAACAATTCTGAACGAGCCACAAGTGCAGTTTCTGTTGAAGCCACAGACGGGAAACACTTTTTATCATCTTTGTTTGCTCTGATATTGATTGTGCCTTTTTCACCAAACACAGACACACCGATAAAACACAGTCGCCTTTTGTGGTTCTATGGGTAATCATGATACTTTCTTTTCTGAAAAAATAAGTTTAGTGAGGCCAAGTACAGATATTGGGAAGGCAGTCTTTTGTGTTTTTTTTCCGCACGTTCTTTCTGCTCTACTCTTTTTACTGTGCTTAGTTTAGTGCTGATCTGTGGGTCAAGTAAAATCGGTTAGTATCATGTTATGTTGCTTAAACTTGCATTTGTGAATAAACATCTTATTGTGTCTCTTATTCAGAGGGACCAACATTAGATGCCCTGTAAGAGAACATGTAAATAAGCTTTGCCTATGCTAATAACTGTCTAAAACCTGTCATTCACTGTGTGGCTCTGTCAAATGAATCCCTTGGGAATTTGCAAAGGTGTTCGACTTGACGCACTCTCCTGAAGACAAAGCCATCACATTGTGTTCATCACACACATCTATGTAAATGATGAGGATTTGCTTAGTCAGATATACAAAGACTCTTATCTGGATGCTTTATGAATCTGAAATGGGCAACTTTTAGAGTCTTTTTAGCCTTTTTAATGGATGTTAGAGTCATCGGTCAACATTAATTCCACATTATAAAATCCAGATGGATTCCAGCTGCAGCTGTATGTAACCAGCCCTCACACTTGTGATTTTTAGCCTGTTCTAATTCAAGTTTATGCATTGAGTGTTTTTTTTTTTAATCATTTGAAGTCACAGTTTTTATGTGCTGATGGCACCACAGATCTGGTCCTAACTGGTAATGGAGTTTCAACAAAGTGTGTTTATGAGTCTGTGTGCGTGGATGCACATACATACACAGGGCTGGAATGGTCTGGAATAATCTGGCTATTACAACTCTGACTCGCCACTCAACTGTTTGCTCATTTTCATATTTCACAGCGGCCTTTTGTTGCATGGAAACCCTTCCTGTTATTGTGGTAATGGTGACTTTTGTGTTGTGGTTGGTTGTTTGCTATTTTCTAAGCCAAATGCTATCTTTTTCTAGTTTGCCTATATAATTGTTGCTTCTTCTTTTTTTTTAAATACATGTTTTTGACTATTTTAATAATTTGTTTTGTTGTTCTTTGGGGAAAACATTAATGTTTACACCTGTATCAAATGATAGATTACATTATATAAATACATATATATATATCATTCACCTTTCTTGGTGCGTTTCATTTGACCTATTATTGCCTTGTTTAGCACAAAGTCCTTTTAAATTAAAAAACTGACATTTATTTGAGCAGCTCTGATCTAGATCTGGTTCATATTAATAAGCCTCAATTAATAAGCATACATTTGTTGCTCAATGGGTTCACAGGCCCTAAATATGTAATATCTCAGATTCCATGACATATGTAACACTTCACAATAACGTTTCATTTGTTAACAATAGTAAACTGTGTGAGTTAAAATGAACTTACAGCATTTATTAATCTTAGTCGATGGTAACTTCTACATTTACTACACTCTCAATAATAAAGGTTCCGAAATTAGGGTTTGCAGTGATGCCATAGAGCATTTTAGTGTACAGTTCTTAAAGAAGCCATTGTAATAATCTGAAGAAACCTTTTTCCACCATGAACATTTTGTGTGATGGAAAGAATCCATTGATGTTAAAGGTTCTTTATGGAACCAGTGATGCCAATAAAGTAAGTAATACGTTGTATTTGTTCATATGCAATCAATGAACAATTCGATTTTTACTAAGGTTAACAAAGATTAATAAATGCTTTAACGCTTTAAAACATATATTGGTAACACTTTACAATAAGGTTCATTAGTTAACAGCATTCGCTAACATGAACTAATAATGAACTGCACTTATAAAGCATCTTGTTAACATTAGTTAATGCACTGTGAACAAACCATGAACAGCTGTATTAACTAATGTTAACAAAGATGAACAAATACAGTAACAAATGTATTCTTCATGTTAGTTAATAAATTAACTAATGAAACCTTATTGTAAAGTGTTACCCATATATTCTAATGCATTTACTAATGTTAACAAATGATTAGGTAAATGTTACCATTAATTCCCTAAATCAATCATTGTGATATTGATCATAGGCTATAAGGCCTACTGAATAAATAATTATCTGACACTCTCTGTATTTGTGTGTGCACTACAGAGCAATATTTTGACAGTCATTCAGGACCTTTCAGTGAACAGTAGAGGAATTAGAGATGAACAATAGGTAGATGAGAGATGGTGTGAGGCCATTGTGCGATGGCAGGTGAACCGTTAGCTGGCATTTTTCACATCTGAATAAAACCCATTTTACAGGGGGCACTGGGTCCGTGTATGCCTGTCAGAGCGGGAACGCAGTTCGCTTCAGGATTCCTTCTTAAGAGAGGTTACGGTTGAAATAAAAAGTGGAGACCCACAACGCACAGCGGCCAACAAGGACCTGGCCCGCTCTCCTCCAGTTCCTCCCTTCAAGTATCGCTCGCGCTCTCCAGCCGACCGTGGAGCGTTGGAGAGAGATGCACCCACAGCGCCCGCTGCCCCAGGCCATGCCCTCCTCACTGGGCCAAACCCTGAGAGATGCAGCCTTGAGGATGGGCCATGGCAAAGGCATGCTGGGAGGAAATGTGTCGTATGGCGTTATCCAGTCTCTTAAAGAGTGCCTCTACTTCCTGCTCTGCTGCTGGTGCATCAAAGAGATCATGGACTAAAATAAAGTTAGTTAAAACAAAGATTGTACAGGTGTTGGAGGTATGCTATGACAAATATACTATTTATCAATATTTTAAATTGGCTTTCAGTTCAAAACTTTCAGTCATTTTAATCTAGTTTTTCTTTTTGGTAAAATTTCTAATTTTCGTTTAAGTTTTGGATCAAATGTGCATAATTTGTTTTTATGTCAGCATTATTTTAATTACGGAATTAAGTCGTTTAAAAATGTCGACATGATAAGCGATATTTAATGCTCATTTATACCGATGATTCAAACATTTATTGAAACAAAACGAGGGCTCAAACATTTGGCCTTGACCTTTTTTAATTGTGTGCAGTCTACTGATGCTACCATTAGGGGGCGCCCCAGGCAACCCCCAAAATCTACTGAAAGCATTATTCTGAAGACTAGTAAATATTATGTTACTAAACCAGTATAATAATTGCCAGACCATATTTAAATCAGATGTACAGTGTTATTTATGATGCATTTTTCCTTTTCCAGAGTTTTTGAGCCAATGGATGATTCATCACTGATGTGTTGATGCTTTGGCCTGAATCCAGATTTCTTCACTCATGCCTTACAAGCATTAGAGACCGCTGTATTAGTGTACTTCAAATCTGTATTGTTTAATTGTGCAATAAATAAAAATAATATTTAAAAAAAAAAGGAAAAGAAAAGAAAAAAAAGAAAAAGAAAAAGGTCCTGATGGGTTTTTTCCCTTTCAAACCATGACTGTGTAATGATATAAATATACATATTTAAATACAAATTGAACAATTAGAGTATCCCATAAATATGCTCATTGTAATACATACCAAATTCATATCATGCTCAATCTGTAGAGTTTCTGAAGACGACGTAGGTGGTGCTTATGCAAAACTCGTCACCACAATGACTGGGTGTTTTGGGTTGACATGACATCATTTTTGCACAATTGCAAATGATGTGGTTTGTAGCATGTTAATATGCAGATGTAGCGTATTCTGAGTGGTTGCTTAGTCAAAAAGTGATATAAGCAGAACAGTGATTTTGAGTTCACTAAATATGGCTCAGATATCTTACACAAGTCAACAGATTAATTTATATATATATTAATTTATATATATATATTTTTTTTCTTTGATAACTATAACATTATAGTCTTTTTATTTATTGAAAAATATTCTGTAGGTTTTCAAGAAAAACAGCATGAATCCAAATAAATACTATAGTAACTACATACATAGGCCTACATATATTAAAATGAAAGGATCACAAACATTAGACTAATTTATTTTTCAAGAGACTTGATCTGTTTTTATTATTAGGAAAATATTATATTCATCAGAGCAAGTGGCTCATATTTTGCTTCAAACAGCCCTTAAAATTGATTTTGAATCTATACAATTTTCAAAAAACAAAAAAAGTCCAAAACCTACAATGAATGAAAATAAATAATAAAAGTAATAGGACACCTCTCTATATAGGCTACGTAACCAGACTTGTTCACCAAGTCTAAAACATATGGATGGAGGGTTGTTCGGATCCTTTTCCCATTTGTTTGAGCACATGCTCCTCATTTTCATGTCACCTGTGTTTGTCAGTCACGCTCAAAAAAAAAGTGCTTTGAAGGACGGAGGATAAAGTATGCTGTCATTGGTGGAGAATGCAGCATGTGGGCGGGACATATCTGAACGGCAAGCGCTGATTGGCGGGAAACTTTACAGACAGAAGCCGTCTACGAGACAAAACTGCATGCTGGAGTTTGCAACTTTGCACAAGACACGAGAAAGTGGTGGAAATTAAAGCTGTGTTAAAGGCGGAAAGGGTCAGAGTTCCCAGGTATGATTCAGCTTGATACTTTTAGACATTTTCCATATTTAACCAAACTCACATAGCCCATTTGTGAAACCCGTCAGTTTGTTTTTCTGTATTTCCGGTATGTGCATGTATGTAAAGTGCATCTTGGACATTTGCTTGCGGGTTTTATGCTGAACACTCCCATTTTGACAGCTGCCTCTGCTTAAAATGTACACAGACGTCCAACATCCGTGTAACATACAAACACACAGAGAACATACGATGGCGTGCAGTATAGTATTCACGACGCATGAAAGTTATAGTTGTGCTGATGATGTTCTCATGACGTGAAGATGTGTCCTTGTATGGGCATTTTTATCTCGGATGAGGTGATGGGAGAGATAAGTCTGACAAACTAATGAAGCTTTTCCTTTAAAATCTGGGCTAACCTGGTTAAACTGGGGGGGAATAATCAAACAGTTCAAACATTAACCATGCTCATAGTGTTCCCCAAAATGCCATAGTATATAGTTATTGTTACTTCTATAAAATGATAATCAGTATTCATAATAATTATTGAGTATAAGTACTTTGTAATTGTTTTGCATTAATATTTTAAGAAGCTTGTGAAAGCTAAGCTCTTGTCTGTGAACTTAAAAAGGATATAATAATAATAAAAAAATGTTTTATAATATTTTTATAATACATTTATAATTATTAATTTGATATAAATGTTAGTATTTTCAGTTTTGTAATTCTCTCGGATAATACCAGTTCAGTTAGGTGCACTTTGTGCTTCTTTCTGTGTTATTTTTAGCTGTTATCTATTTCAGACATTCTTCTATATCCTCAACAATTCTCATGGCTCATGGCTACATTGAAAAAAAAACTCTCATGGGAGTCACATTATTAGCAGACCCAAATTACTGTGAAAGGAAAAAGATCCTTATTAAAGAGTGAAGTGTGTCACGAAGCGGTACGTCTGTGATTAGGCCTCTTTCATTTTTGCAATTTGCTTGGAAGAACAGGGTCCTACACAAGATCTACCTAATATTCAAATCTACTGAATAAGGATGTAACACAAATGGAAGAATGTTTGAATACGTTGCTGTAAATCATTGAAATGATTGTTAGCCCACTTGGAAAAGTAGCCCACATCAGTCTTGCTTTTCTCACTGGTATGTATTCTGGTAGTGAGTAGTAGGTCCATTGCTTTGTTTTGTCGGTGCTGTCAGGAGGAGTATAACTCCACTATTCTCTTCTTGCATTAATGCCTTTAGTGCTGCTTCTCTTGACATCCTTAGTTACACAGTTCTTTGCCAAGATATTTGCCAGCCAGAGAACCGGTGGTGCAACCAATGGGAAAACACAAGGATAATACTAATGAAGTGAAAACTCTTTCACTGCACCTCCAGCTTTTCAGTGTCTCCTTCACTCCTGTGCCTTTTTCACTCATAGAGACCTGTAGTGGAGTCACCGTCCTCATCGAACTCGCTCACCACCATCTCTATTATATAAACATCATCCATTTGGGTTATGATATAGATTATTAATCCAACGTGAATTATTATTATTATTATTTTTCATAACTTATTTTTAAACAACATTTTTCCCTCATGGATTCTCTTAAATGTATATAAATGTAATGAAATAAACCGTTACTCACTTTGTGGGATATTGTGTCAAGACAATGGTAAAATTATAGAGGAGATTAGGTTTGTTTGACAGAGACACTTTTCATCTTATGTGCACAGAGACAGACAGAGTATTTGTTGTATGCAAAACAGTAGTATTATACATATTCAAAGTCCTTTACATGTCCTTTTTACGTTTGTCAATGTTCTGGACAATTAAACTCAACCCACAATACAGTTTACCCTTATATTTTAGGCATATTTTATATTAACAACAGAGCCCAAACTATTAGCCTAAATTCAGTTGCTATTTATTTTCAGATATAATAATCAACACTCATAAGCTTCACATAAGGCAGTTATGCAACTTCTAAATCGAATTATTTTTATTTGTTGTTGAAATATAATCATTTAGTAGCTGTAATTTTCATGACAGGTTTATTTAAACATACATTAAATAAACAAGACATCACTAACAGGCTAAGTAGTATATAATGAATATACAGGGAGTGCAGAATTATTAGGCAAATGAGTATTTTGACCACATCATCCTCGTTATGCATGTTGTCTTACTCCAAGCTGTATAGGCTGGAAAGCCTACTACCAATTAAGCATATTAGGTGATGTGCATCTCTGTAATGAGAAGGAGTGTGGTCTAATGACATCAACACCCTATATCAGGTGTGCATAATTATTAGGCAACTTCCTTTCCTTTGGCAAAATGGGTCAAAAGAAGGACTTGACAGGCTCAGAAAAGTCAAAAATAGTGAGATATATTGCAGAGGGATCCAGCAGTCTTAAAAAAGCCAAGCTTCTGAAGCGTGATCATCGAACAATCAAGCTTTTCATTCAAAATAGTCAACAGGGTCGCAAGAAGCGTGTGGAAAAACCAAGGCGCAAAATAACTGCCCGTGAACTGAGAAAAGTCAAGCGTGCAGCTGCCAAGATGCCACTTGCCACCAGTTTGGCCATATTTCAGAGCTGCAACATCACTGGAGTGCCCAAAAGCACAAGGTGTGCAATACTCAGAGACATGGTAAGAAAGGCAGAAAGTCGACCACCACTGAACAAGACACACAAGCTGAAACGTCAAGACTGGGCCAAGAAATATCTCAAGACTGATTTTTCTAAGGTTTTATGGACTGATGAAATGAGAGTGAGTCTTGATGGGCCAGATGGATGGGCCCGTGGCTGGATTGGTAAAGGGCAGAGAGCCCAAGTCCGACTCAGACGCCAGCAAGGTGGAGGTGGAGTACTGGTTTGGGCTGGTATCATCAAAGATGAGCTTGTGGGGCCTTTTCGGGTTGAGGATGGAGTCAAGCTCAACTCCCAGTCCTACTGCCAGTTTCTGGAAGACACCTTCTTCAAGCAGTGGTACAGGAAGAAGTCTGCATCCTTCAAGAAAAACATGATTTTCATGCAGGACAATGCTCCATCACACGCGTCCAAGTACTCCACAGCGTGGTTGGCAAGAAACGGTATAAAAGAAGAAAATCTAATGATATGGCCTCCTTGTTCACCTGATCTGAACCCCATTGAGAACCTGTGGTCCATCATCAAATGTGCGATTTACAAGGAGGGAAAACAGTACACCTCTCTGAACAGTGTCTGGGAGGCTGTGGTTGCTGCTGCACGCAATGTTGATGGTGAACAGATCAAAACACTGACAGAATCCATGGATGGCAGGCTTTTGAGTGTCCTTGCAAAGAAAGGTGGCTATATTGGTCACTGATTTGTTTTTGTTTGGTTTTTGAATGTCAGAAATGTATATTTGTGAATGTTGAGATGTTATATTGGTTTCACTGGTAAAAATAAATAATTTAAATGGGTATAAATTTGTTTTTTGTTAAGTTGCCTAATAATTATGCACAGTAATAGTCACCTGCACACACAGATATCCACTAAAACTAAAAACCTCTTCCAAAAATATTCAGCTTTGATATTAATGAGTTTTTTGTGTTCATTGACAACATGGTTGTTGTTTAATTATTAATGTAAAATTAATCCTCAAAAATACAACTTGCCTAATAATTCTGCACTCCTTGTATATAGGCTAATATAATGAATATAACGGCTAATATAGTGCATGTATTCAGTGAAAGAGTTGATTTCTCTAGTGAGCTAACAGCTGTGGACACTGAATGACTTCTGAGTAAACGTGATTCTGCATGACATTGTTTACAAGCAGTTTTATTATCTTTCCGCGGTTGAAACACAGATGGAGCGATTACACGACATATGATACATTTCAGTAAGTTGTAATGTATCCTCAACATACCTTAAGATATATTAATTTATGTTTATTCTTTAGGAAGTGATGATCGCATTGACCCGCGCGCTGCCGCTTTAAGTTGGACTGATACGCGTCTATCAGTCACGTCACATTAAAGAGCATTAAAACGGCATTTATCGTTTGAATTTCGTGATAAAATGGACTGAATACTTAATATGTTCGTGTGGGAACTCAGATTGAAGTGTGTTCCTCGCTTACAACAAGCCGACTGTTAACTGTTAAAGATTACATTCATATCCGTTCGGTACATGCGTGCACCGTACCGAAAGCCCTGTACCGAAACGGTTCAATACGTGTACCGTTACACCCCTAATATATTCTATTTACACCATGTAAAAGTAGCAGTTCTTTGCAATATGTGTAAATGGTAATTAGATGCTATTTATACTTTTTTTTTGGCAGATACATACTATTTGCACCTCAATATTGTTGTACATTAACAGGATGCAATAATAAGAGTGTAAATAATTATATTTATTGAAATTAATGGGACAATAAAAGCCTTCCCTACACCTACCCTACCCAATAAATGCTTTTATTATAATTAAACATTTTGCTAGGCACTTTATTTCCACATTTAGAACATGTTCTTCATTTTTATTGAAAGTAAATGCCTTTTCGATTTTGATATGTAATGAGAAAAGGGAGAAGAGCGAGCTCAACAAAAGGCAGATTCAAACCCGGGTCGATCACATCAACCTAGTTCCATGAGCCTTGCGCTCTACTGACTACGCCACTGAAAACATTGAAAGGCATGTCTTTTTTTTTTATCTTGTGTGGCCCACCAGGCATTGTTGGGCGGAGCTAGTGTAAATAGTGTTTGCCAACAAGCACTTGCAACAACATTTGCACTTAGTGTAAATAGACACTCTGTAAATTGTATTATACTGTCTGTTGATTTGTCACTGAAATAGAGCTGATGAAGTGCTCAAGAACACTTAAGCCCAATTTATACTTCTAATGTACACCGTAGCTACATCGTAGGCTGTGTGTTGCACCCTGACGCGTACCCTGACGCGCACCTCTGCAAAAATGTAACCACGCATCAATTGGTCTGCAAGCGCTGTGATTGGTCTGCCAGAACCCCTCCCTCAGGTCAATTAAAAAAATAATAATAATCTGCGATGTGAGTGTGTCCGGAAAAATGGGATGATAATTTCATCCTTACCTTTGCTATATAACACAATATTTTGTAGTCCAGAGATTCTTTATGTTAGTGAATAAATGCATAGATCCGCTATGAGTGTGTGAGCTCTTGATGGTCTAGTGGAAGAATTTTTGTTAAGCGTGCCAGTGGTTCTGGGTTCTAATCCACCATTGCATATTTTATTTATTTTCTCATTAAAACCAGAGATGTTAATCAGTGATTTGTATATCAAGAACAGGGACACATTAGGGTGCATTTCGTGAATAAAGTCTCAGCAACAGTAATCGATTGAAACACTTGTCTGTGCACAAGCCAGCGCTACTGAAAACAGTGGCCATGAGCACTCTGCATGATTTCAAAAACGCATTCCAGCGCCAGATCGCCTCTTATTTAACTCTACTAATCAACTAGAGATGCTTAATTTGTATTAGATAGAACAACTCAAGCTGCAAGAACGGTCGCTGCTGCTACTCCGACAATGGCCCTGTCCCAAATGGCACCCTAAACCCTCACGGTCTTCCTCTGAGTCTGCACTTTCACAACGTAATGCCGCTTTTACTGCCAGGAAGAAGTCCGCTGCGTAACCCGCACCAGTGCGGGCTCGGCAGAAGTGCGCATCGAGGGCGAATATAGACCTCAAAGGGGGCGCTCGCAAGCACCGTTCTGAGACCTAAAATGACAAATGGGACACCCTGCGGTCTCGTGGACTTATCGGACACGCGCACGCAGCGGCCATTGTAAGTCCACAAGACCGAAAGTGCACATGAAGTGTGCCATTTGGGACAGGGCCAATGTACACAAGCTGCTTCTTCTTCTGCTTTTCTTTATACTGTGGGTTACACCATCAACATGTCCGTGGACACTGCCTACGAGTGGTCTGAATGTGTAATTGCACATTGACGCGGACAACAACGCAGAAGTATAAATGAAAACCAACGCGTAACTTGTGGCGTAGAGGATGCGGCGTAGGTCCAACGCAGAAGTATAAATCAGCCTTTACTGTGTGTTTTGCAGTTGCTGGACGGAGCCGCTAGGGGGCAATGTCTGAAAACAGCAACAGTGCCAATGGCAACAGCTGGACTCTTCTTACCCCAGCGGTAAAGGTGCGTTTCAGTGTCAGAAGCAGGGGTGGAAGTCTCTGAGGGTTGAAAATGATCATGTTGTTGCATTCAAGGGCTAGCGACATTATGTTGACGCTATCAATTTATAAAAATAAAAAGAAGGCAAATCATATCAGTGACAAAAAATAGTGCAAATCAGTGACTTAGTTCACCCAAAAATGAAAATTCTGCCATTAATTACTCATCATCATGTTGTTCCATACCAAGACCTTCATTCATCTTCGGAACACAAATTAAGATGTTTTTAAAGAAATCCGAGAGCTTTCTGACCCCTCCATAGGCAGCCATTTAATTAACACTTTCAAGGTCCAGAAGGCTAGTGACTCCAGTGGTTCAACCTTAATTTTATAAAGTGACGAGAATACTTTTTTTGCGCAAAAAAAAAAAAAAAAAAAAACTACTTTATTCAACAAGCTCTTCTTGTTTGTACCAGTCTTCTACACTGTTGACGTATTAAAAACAGTGCAGCACTTCCAAGTTCTATGCCTGCTTCAGCGTCAGCATCACACGCATGCATTATGGTGTTCAAGTGAACAACATCGGCCAATGGTGAGCTGGCGTTCTGATGTAGTGCTTTGAAAGCGCTGCACTGTATTTACTATGTCAACAACGTAGAAGACCCGTTTTTTGCAGACAAAAAGTGTTCTTGATGCTTCATAAAATTTAAGCTTGTACCACTGGAGTCACACAGTCTTTCCTACCTTTCTGGACCTTGAAAGTAGTAATTAAATAGCTGTCTATGGAGTAAGAAAGCTCTCGGATTTCATCAGAAATATCTTAATTTGTGTGCTAAACAAAGGTCTTACGGGTTTGGAACGACATGAGGGTGAGTAATTAATGACACAATTTTCATTTTTGGGTGAACTAACCCTTCTATGATGATTGTTTTTCATTTCTACGTTAAAATTAATAGGTATTTGTTGTGTGACTCCAAAATGATGAATTAATAACTTGACATTTGTAGTAATAATACAAATAATAATAATAATAATTATAATACCTTTACATTTAAAAATTAATTAAGAAACCTTTTTGAGGTACATATTCCTATTTGAAAAAATACTGTATGATATTATTACTTGGTCACACCACATGACATTTTTAGAATCATTAAATTTAATCCTTTCTTGAAAATGGTATAAAAGTTGTTGAAAATAATATGAATCCAATATATTTTTTTCAAACCTTATTTTTTTAAACTAGATGATTTATCCTCTTAATGTCATTGACCCACAACCCCGTTATTCACTTTGTAGGATACCGTGTCTGTCAATACAATGCTAAAATTATATAGAGGAGGAGATTAAATTTGTTTGACAGAGACATTGTTCATGTACAGGAGTCTGGAGTTGAGAATGTGGGTCCGGTAGCTGAAGTTCTTAAGGTCGAGAGGCAGCTCTCAAAAGCACCTGAGCCCTCACCGGAGGCCAACAGTGATCTGGAGAAGCACTCTGCCCACCCGCCAGAGACAGAGACATCATCACAGTTGCAGTCTGACCCAGCTCTCACCCATGGATCAGAGCAAGCACAGGAAGCTCAGGTGTCCTTCCTCAAATAAATACTTCAGATTATCTCAAATACAGATGGCCATAGAAAATTTTACTGTGTGACTGTATTTTAGGTCACCCAAAAATGAAATGTCTGTCATTTCCTAATGCGCTTTTCCTATTCCTTTAATGTCAAATAGTAACTGAATTTTGCTTGATCTACCAAATGTTTGCCAGGTAACGTCTCCAGAGACGAGTGAGGGTCGGGCTCAGCTGAATGCAACACATGTCAATCAAGACCCCAGCTCTGTCAGTGACACTGTTGAGGATGTCAGCGCCTGGACCCCTGATCATGAGGAACGAGATGCCCTTACGGGTCACTCAGAGAGCCCAGTTTCTCCTAGCACTGATGTTGATTCATTCTCTGATTCATACACTCACATAAGTCCTACCTCTGGATCAAGTCCACTTCCTGCTTCAGTTTGTCAGGAAAGAGACTGGTTTAAATCAGATGAGGAGTCTCCAAGGAAAACCATAACTGAAGGTGAGTTATATACAACGTAAATGGTAGTGCCACATACTTTTTCCTCAGTGTATTTATAATCTAATTCATTCATTTGATTTGAAAGAAGTTTGTTTTTTTTATCAAACTCTGTTTTGTGTATGTGTACATTTTGAAGTGTTGTTGGTGGTCAAAATGGAGCTTAACTGCAGTTGACAGGTCTGATATGGAATGATGACGGACTTGCATGATGACTGGTGGCAGCTTGACAGCTTGATTTTAGTTTAATGTTCTTTATATATACATTACAGTGTGTCAACTCTGATTACATTTTGGATGCATCATTCTCTATGCTTTTTCCTCTCTCGTTTAAGTGAACTTTTGCTTGTATCTGCATCCTGAAAACCCTTTATGCAGATTTATTTATTTCCCAAATATTTTTAGATATGAGGCTACAGCAAAATCATTGTGGTGCTTTAAGCAGCTTGTGTAACACATAACATACACTACCGTTCAAAAGTTTGGTTTTGAAATACGTTTTTTATTCTCCCCAAGGCTGCATTTATTTGTTTAAAAATACTGTAACAATAGTAATATTATGAAATATTATTACAATTTAAAAGGATTTTTCAATATTTTTATTCCTGTGATGTCAAAGCTGAATTTTGAGCATCACTACTCCAGTCTTCAGTGTCAAATGATCATTCAGAAATCTTTCTAATTTGCTGCTCAAGAAAACTTCATGTTGTGCTTCATATTTTTGTTAAATTCATAGCATTTATTGAAAACAGAAATCTTTAGAAATATTATAAATGTATTTCCTGTCACTTTTGATAGACTTAATGCATCCTTGCTGCATAAAAGTATTAATCCACACATTTTTAAACGGTATTGTAAATGTATGATCATTTTGTTTGGAAATGCTTCAGTATGGTGTGTTTTAGTCGTCTTGCTAATGTGCAGTGAGAAGAGTTTAAAGCTGGTTCACTGAAGCTGCAGACCAGACTGATGAAGTGACTGGGGAGTTCCAGAAATAGAGCCTCAGTCTCAGTGCATGAGTGGAGCCTTGATTCACCAGACAACCCTAACCCTACAATCAGAGGACAGTGAATGGTTAATCATATGTTCCAGGGCAAAAAAAAAAAAAGATGTTCGTGTCCTACTTGTGCAAATGACATTAGCTATTATATACACAGACACGTATGAAACATCCATAAAGGCCCTCCTATACTATTTTAGAAAACGGCGATATGGCTGCTGTACTAACCAGCTGTTAAAAGATTGGGGGGTTTTTTTCCCCTGTGAAAAAAAAAAAAAATCATAATTTTAATATCTACTGAATATTTCCCAATAATCACATGCTCTGTTTTTGTGTAGAGTCTAAAGAAGTGTTGGAAACAAAAGGGAAGGAGGGGGATGGTTTACGAAAGAGAAAAATCTCCCACCTGGGCTCTTTGGACAGGACTGAGGCAGAGGATGATGAAGAGGGAGAGGAGGAAGACTTTCAGCCCCCTCAAAGAGAAGAGGAAACCGTCTTTTCTTTGAACAAGTGCATCCTTGCAGCTGTCATTCTTCTAGGACTAGGAACCATTTTTTTCTCGGGTGAGCATGGGGGTCCTAGCCTGATAAGCCAGACCCACATCAAGATGTTGGGTCTGGAAACACACCATTGGCAGGGCTCAATCCGAGGAGCGGGATAAACGGTTGTCTTTCAAATTCCCTCTGCACGCAATTGGATAGCGCCACAACCAACCAGAGCAAAGAAAGGTGAAGCGGAGCTAACGTCGATAGATTAAACTTTTACCGTATCCGGTCGGCAAAACTCCGAAAACATCTTCCTTTCTTAAGAATGACTTTAGTGCCGTTCTTTGTTCTTTTCTCAAAGAAAAGCATAACTCCAAGTCTTCCAGAGTCACAGCCAAAGCCGATTGGAAAGAACGCTGTTCGCCAGCTTCTTTGTTTACGAGTAGCACGCAGAACCGGCACAACTCTGCCGTCATTATGTTAAGCCCGCCCACCGACTCTATACACGATGTGATTGGCCTGACCAGAGTTTGTTTTTTCCAGCTCGCAGGTCTACCGAGAGTTACTAGACTACACTCGTGGCAAAATAAATTAGCTGCCGCTAGGGTGCGTCTAGATTTCTAGGCTATGGGGGTCCTGTTATTTACCTTTTATATTTGAGGCTTTTGGTCCAAAGATCACTGTATTCTCTGGATTCATTAGAAATTCAGTACCTAGCGTATTCAGATAATCTAATAATAATAATAATAATAATAATAATAATAATAAATATTTGAATAATACTACTTATTAGATACTTAATTACCTGAAAAGTCTGGTTTTAAATTAGACATAATTAATAAAAATGCTTTCTTTTTGCATTTTTCTTATTTAAAATAAAATGTATCATTGCTAATTATATATTATCAGCATAACAATTTTAGTGACTTTTTACAAATCCTAAAACTTTCTAGGTTTAAATTTGAATGTCAATCCAATTTTTTGGTGTGATCCCATAAATGGGATCATCTAGTAAAGACAGTTCTCATAGGCTGCCGTTATTAGGTTGTCAGTCACTAGAGACGTCTACATGAACTACATACTTAGAAATGTTTGTTTGAGAGAATGATCCCACATATTCATAATGATGGTTATAGTCAAATTCTCTCCTGAACAAACTGATATTGAATATGGTTTCATAAAAGGGGTCATGTGACCAAAATGTACTTATGCAGTGGCCTAAATTAGATAGTAAATTTGAATATATTCCTGTGTCTGAGACTAAGGTGTGTTGTTCCACAGGTGTTCTCATGGACCTGGATGGCGGTAGGAAGAGAGAGAGTGTGTGTGTGTGTGTGTGTGTGTGTGTGTGTGTGTGTGTTTGTGCGTGCCTGGTATTCCCTACGTTATGGGGACCGAATGTCCCCACCAGGATGGTAATACCTGTAAATTTTGACCTTATGGGGAAACTATTTTGGTCCCCATGAGGAAAGCAGCTTATAAATCATACTGAATTAAGTGTTTTGAAAAGGTAAAAATCCAGAACGTTTTCTGTAATCGGTAGGTTTAGGGGGTAGGGTTCGTGTAGGTGGATAAAAATAATTACATCTATGGGAAGTCCCCATAAAACATGGAAACCTGTGTGTGCGTGTGTGTGAGAATGGAGCTAAAAGATAAGTTAGCTCAAAGTAATTTGCTGTTGCTGCATGTGCAATGTGCTTTTGAATATGTGCAAATAGAAACCAATGGTTCTCAACATTTTTGACTCCAAGCCTCCCCACCAGATATTTAAAAAATGTCACATTTTTACCTGATGAAATGTTTTAAAGCATGGCAAATCTAGGAAGCTATATATTCTTAAAATGCCCATGACAGATTTCTATTAATATACATGACTTTTCAATGTCTAGAAATCTAATTTTTAAACTTTGACTGCTTCGTACAGTATATCCAGGGTTGGTTTTTTGTTTATTTTAATGCTTTAATGTCTTATTTTCCATTATTTTAATATATCTTGAGGCACCCTAGTGTGCTCCAACCCCCTGGTTGAGAACCACTGATACAAGCTCATTATATATCTCTCTCTCTATGCAACTCAAAATATTTTATAGCCTGAAATATTTTTAATACCCCACAAAATGCTTTAATAACCGACTATATACTTTTGGTATCAGACATTTTATAAAACATTTTAATGCTTCATTACCATCTAATAATAAGCTTATTATTTTTGTAATTGTATTATTTAACTTCATAATTTAAAATCTTTTTTTTGTGTGTGTACTTCATATACTTATTTTGAATGATAGTTAATTTTGAGAGTTGTTTTCTGGGCACTGGCTAAATTATGTTTCCATCGAAGTCTCGTGATTTCCAATAACGCGTGGCAGTTGCATTTGAAATTTTGTGCAGTATGTTTAATTTCCTGCGACGTCAAGTGGATGCACAACTCTGAAAGACCATATCAGATTAGTGACATGAATGATGCATACATTTTGAAAAATAAACGAAAACTTTTTGATTAAAGGTTAAATTCTGAACATTGCATGCAGTGCTTTAACCGCATGCTTTCTGTGATCCTTCTATCCCCATTTATTGAGTGTTACAGCTTCATGTTAGCTTCCCCATCTTCTTCACATTGACCTGTGTTGCTTTTTCATGATGTATGATTTGTTTGCTTTTGTCATGTTATTTTGCTTGCATTTTCCTCCCAGAAGCAGACATGGATGTTAAAGAGCTGAAGGACCCAACAAATCAGGTCAGATCATTTGTTCTTCTGTTTATATAATTTTTTCTTTTCTTTTTTTTTTTTTTTTTTTCAGCCCTACAATTTATATTTTAGTCAGTATTATTTAGCCTTTTGAATTGTAGATGTATTTGTGTGTGTGTGAAAGGAGTGGCTGAACTCTGAAGTCTCCAAAGACACACCTGTTGGTCTTCAGCCTCCAGATATTTTAAGCAAACAGGCAAAGGAAGATCAGCAAATATTGGTACTAGAGGCACAATTCCAGGTACGGTGCAGTATACGTCCAAAAGAAACCCTGAAATCCATTCTTAATGTTTAGGTTTTTTGTACCAACAACAGTTATGTAAATGATCTCTCATTCTGTTCCTCAAGGTCTCTGGGACCAAACGCTGTTGTAATTTACTTCTGCATGACTTTTATGTGCAATAAATCTGTATTATATAATTCTCTTTTATATTTCAAAGGAGCACAGAAACTTTAGATTTCCAATGTATGGTCCCTTTAAAGTGTTTCAGGTGTTCACTGTTCATTATTTGCCCTGTTTGTAAACTCAGCAACATCAAGGTGAACTGAAAGCTGCGCAGCTTCTGGCAGAGGAGGGAGAGAAAGAGCGTGTGAGGAGAGAAGAGCTGGAGAAGGAGTACCAGAGGATAAAAGGAGAACTAGACAGAGTACCGGCTCTTCAGAAGGAGCTGGAGCAAGAGAACGAGAGAATGAAAGAAGAAAATGTGAGGGCAAAGAAAGAGCTGGAGGCCCTGCCATCACTGCAGAGAGAACTGGAGCATCTTAGGACTAAAGTTTCACAGCTCACACAGAGCACAGGTGCAGTAAACACACATGGGCACACATACTGACAGCAATGATCCATCACTGAAACGCATGTATTCTGTGAATTTAAAATCCAGTAGCATATGCATATCTTTTAACTTAAGGCACTTCTTAAAAATGCAATGCTCATGAAATATTTAATTGAACATGTTATATATGTGTATTGAATACATATGAAGACAAAAGCTGATAAACGCCACTAAATCACGATATTGAGCGAATGCTCTCCATACATATATATTGGAGCTGGTTTTGCAGCAAATGACAATCAAATTTGTTAAAGGGGTGGTAAACCACGATTTCACTTTTCTAACTTTAGCTAGTGTGTAATGTTGCTGTTTGAGCATAAACAACATCTTCAAAGTTACAACGTTCAAAGTTTAAAGCAAAGGGAGATATTTGCTTTTAAAGAAATCGATTTCTAAGGACTACAGCAAACGGCCGGTAGGGACTACTACACATTCACCCAGGGTGTGCTGACATCACCAGGCCCAATATTTACATAAACCCCTCCTCCGAGAATATGAAATAAGGGGGGCCATTTTGTATCGCCGCGGGGAATAGTTGTTGTGGTATAGTTAGTAGGCTGGAGTGCTGTTGACAATGCCGACGAAACGCTGTTATTTTCATCCGGATTGCAGGTCCGCTTTCTTCAGCCTTCCTAGGGATGGGGGTGCGTTGCAGTGCGTTTAACATACAACGTCATATTCATGTGTGTAAGAGACAGAGGGGAACACGATCGCATTTGCATCGGATATATGCTGCCCATCATAAATCAAAGCACGAGACAGACAGGGGTCGGAGGAGAAGATCGGAAAATGTGACATAATGGACAATATTCATCTGTATTTGCAATACATGAGCCTTCAGCTGCACGAGTTCAGCTGCTCGAGACAGGCGGGCACGCGCGGCTACCGCGGCACATCTCGCAGAGGAAAGCTTCCACAATCTTCGCGAGTACGGGCTACAACCTGTAAGTGTGATTTATTTTTCGTCGATGTGTTTTCCTGTAATAGTTCGTGTTGTTAATTGTAGCCTACGTTGTAGCAAGGAAGTAAACATGACAGCGCTGTTTGGCTCTGCAAACCAGTTTGTTAAATGCTCATTCATACTTAACGTTATCCGACAAACCCCTAACGTTACAAACTGTTTAATCTCAACAGCGAACTTGACATTAGTGTAAATTATTCTTTGATTAGAGCTTTTATGTGTTGTTTATCTACAGGCATGCTAAACATGGTTCTGTGTTTGATTTGGCTACTATGTTTAGTGTCCGTTCTTGCGAAAGATATTTGGCAAATCGTTCTAAAAATACAAAAGAACGGTGCCATTCAGTAGCGATCACTATAGATCCGCAGTCTTTACTCTTTGAGGACTGAACAGGTTCTGCTCGATCATCTTCACTAAAATTGTCTGGGTCTGATTCGGGCTCTTGGTATGGTTTCATTGACGCTATTGTACACAAAGCTCAGGCTACTAGCCTGAGGCTACCGGTAGAGGTAAGGGGCGTGACGCTTTCGAGAAATGTTCACTAGGCGGTTAGCGAATCACAACACACTGGGCCAGCTAACCAATCAGAGCCCATTGCGTATTTTTGAGGGACTGGCTTCACAGAATCCGGAAACCATCAGACCGTTTTTCCAAGGAGGGACAGAGCAGTGTAGAATAAAGGTCAAATATAGGAAAAAAACTGCATTTTTTTAAAAACGAAGCATGAACACATGTTACAGTGCACCCCACAAACACAATCAAGCCTTCGAAAGAGTGTGCTTTACCACCCCTTTAAATACCAATGAATTGACTAAAGTGACATTTTTGAAAATAAGGCCTTTCAATAACTGACTAATAACCATTTAATTGTCATTAAAGTGAAATTACTGAACCTAAACATAGGTTCAGTAATAAAAATGCTTTTTTACAAGAAAAACATGTCCTTGTATCGGAAATCTCCATATACTGTATATGTGACATATGAACGAAGTTATATTATTATATAAATATATATAATTTTCCTCATGCAAAATTAGTATTATTATTATTAAATAAATTTTTTTAAGAGTTGAATTTTACAAATTAAATAACTGCATTTAAACGTTTCCAGAAAGAGCAGAACCTGTGCATCCCGTTACAGCCTCAAGGATTCCCCCTGCTGGAGACAAAAGAGATGTACCGCCCATAGAACGACAAGACATGAAGCACAGGAAGACTTCAGACAAAAAGAGTGAGGAGAAAGAACAAAGAAAGGGAGACAAAGAATGGAAAAAGAAGAAAATTGGAAAAAAGGAAGATGACAAAGAAAGGAAGGAGAGAGGGACTGAGGGAGAACATACTAAGGAACAGAAGGACTGGAAAAAAGATAAAAGCCACCAGGAAGAAGGTAAAGCAGGGAAGAGAAAAGAGTGGATGAAGGACAAAAAACGAGATGATAGTAAAATGGGTAAAGAAAGTGAAGACAAGAAACATTTTAAAGAGTGGGAGGAGAAAAAAGAATGGAAGGAAGATAAAAAGGGGAAGAAATACAAACATGTAGGACAGGATGAGAGGAGGGGAGACAAAAAGGACTTGAAGGATACTGGGAAAAAGAAGGGGAAAGAGGAAAAGGAATGGAAACCGAGAGGGGAGAGGAAAGAAGACAAAGACTGGAAAAGCGATAAACAGAGTGGCGGGAATGAACATAAAGAATGGAAAGAGAAAAACAAAGATGAATGGAAAGGTGAAAAGGAGTGGAGAAAGGGAAAGAGTGAGGGAAAACACAGTGATAATAAAGAGAAAAAATTGAAAGGAGAGAGAGAGTTTCCCAAAGAGCATGGTGGAAAAGAAATGAAGGAAAAGCACTGGAGAGAGAAAGAAAGAGAGTCAAAAGATGAAGAGTGGAAAAGAGAGGAATTAAAGGAAGAGAAAAAAACCAAGGCATTCGACCATAAAAATGAGGGGAAAAAGAGTCCTAAGGAAAAGGAGAAACAGCGGAAGGGGAGACATGAGCACGGAGCACCAGACGAGAAAACTTCCCATCACCATTCCGACCATGAGAACTATTGGAGCAAACAGAGAGAGCGGATACAGCACTATGACGGGCAGCGGGAGACGTGCAGCGGTGTGGCAGACTGCGCTCGGGTCGAGGGCCTTTCTCCTGTCAGCCTGCGGGACTTCCAAACACTTCTCCAATCCTACCTGAACAAGCTCCAGGATCCCGAGGACCAGACCTCCAGGCAGGAAGAGCTCCATAAGCTGGTGAAGGAGTTCTTCACGGATGGAGTGTTTGCTCATGATCAGATGCCGTTCAGTGAGTTCGTGGATGACGTGGGGGACATTTTGGAAGACATGGCTGAAGGAGAAGAGAGCGACAGCGAGGGAGAGGAGAGCGAGGAAGATGATGATGATGACGACGAGATGGAGGAATTTGAAAGGGAGGCAATGGAGAAATTTGGGCTTCCAGAGGAAGTGAGGAAGGGAGAGCAGAAGAAAGAGAGCGGAAGAGTGAAAGGTTGAAGGTTCCTCAGGAGTTTTCAAAAATATCGGGCGTGATTTCCTGCTGGGCTGGTCTAAAGAGCATATTCATTTGGATCAGTAAGGCTTTGCTTTTTCTTTTCATAGGTAAAGCACTACTGTACTACTTCAGTGATGTTAGTGTCCTCCTTCAAAACACAACAGCTGTTTCTGCTCACTTTTTATTATAATTTTTTTTTTTAACCTTTTATTTGAACATGTACAACATGCCCAGTTGACCATTAAATAAGTCGCTTGCTCAGTCATCTAAAGATCTGGGGCTGGATTCACAAAACTTTCTTAGGAATAAAACCAATTTTCTTCTTATTTTCTGCTTTAAGAAATGTTAAGAATATTGTCTTACCAACAAAAATTCTTAATCTCTATATATATATTTTTTTCTTTTCATAAGATGGTTCTTTAATAAGAAAAACTAACGAAGAATTAAACATTTTGAAAAATTTTAAAAATCATTGTAAATGTCATCTTCAAGTTAGGATATAGATTACACAATTGTTTAACAAGTTAATTGGCGCATTCAAATATAATATTAAGTATTATAATACTAGATACTATTTTACTTTTATAATCTAACATACTTGTAAGCTTTTTGGACGTTTGTTCTAGATTATAAATACCTTGGGTTATCAGTGGAGAAAGACAAACCCTTTTAGAGATGATGAGGCTTGCTACTTAAAAAAAGAATTGATGAATACATTTATCTGCAAGATATATATATTAGTATTATATTTGTTGTAATACAAGACAAATTTTACCTCAAGTGTTGGTTAGTATACAATCAAAGTGAGTGATAATTTTATCAAGATATTCCTGAATCCAGCTCCAGGAGTTGTTTGCTTTCGGGGACTGATCTACTGTTATGGCACATCAGGTTTATGTTTAAGAACTGGCACATCTCGCACAAATATAATGTTTGTCTGGGAATATTCATCAGAAGAATGTAGTTGAGTGTTAGAGTTACGGTCAAAGCTCATTTCTAATAATATTCTTATTTTGTCTGTCTTTTAAAGTAGTCACGTAACTATCCATGTGCTTTTTAAGATCATACTTGACTTATACACTTTACCGATATTGAATAGAGATCTACTGATAGACGATGTTGGAGTTTTATTAATGTTCATCATTTTTGTTCCTTAAATTATTTTGTTTGTCATTAGGGTTAGGACCATTGACCCATCGTTTTATTTGTTTGAGAGTTTCACTGTTATTTATACATTTTAATTGAGGATATATTTAGTTAATAACATGCCTGTATTGTCTGGCCCTTGTAATTGCTAAAAACTGTTGCTATAGGCAACAAAAATATAAGGAAATCCTATGAAGAAAAGTGCAGGCCATTTTAGTTTTATGTAATGCAGTAAGGTGAGTGAAGGTTGTCATTTTTAAGGTGTGTAATATGTGTTTTTGATCTGAATCCTATTGCACTTGTGTCAACCTATACACTGCACATTTCCAGCTTTCACAGATCCTGTGCTTTGCTGAACTGTCCAATGCAAAAACTCAAGTATTGTAACTTTAACTACTTAAAGGCAGCTTGTAGAAGTTCGTCAGAGACCACTGAAGAGTAACAAAAAGTGCAACACATAAATGTAATTAAAGTATTTTGCCTTTTGTTTTTTTTTTGTTTTTTTAATTGCTGAAGTTCAGATGGTTATGGTAGTGGGAATTTTTTTTGCTGTAAAATTTTTTACAGAATAAAGAGGTGCAAACGGTTATGCATGATGTGTTTCTTTTCAGTGATTGTTATTTGCTATACATGTTGTGCATTTTTAGGAAAATGTCTAAACGAGGCCTGCTTCAGCGACTGTTACACAGCTGGTAAAACTACCTTATCTCTTCATCGCAGCAGTCCCTGAATAGAAATAAACAGCGAAATATAAAAAACGTTTTCTCGGTTCCTCATGTGCTGCACTATATCTGAACACAGAGAGCCTGGATTTCTGCATAAATGTCAAATGAACTGTGTTGTTGTTGTTGTTTATTATTTATTTTTTAACCTTTTATTTGAACATGTACAACATGCCAAGTTGACCATTAAATAAGTCGCTTGCTCAGTCATCTAAAGATCTGGGGCTGGATTCACAAAACTTTCTTAGGAATAAAACCAATTTTCTTCTTATTTTCTGCTTTAAGAAATGTTAAGAATATTGTCTGCACTATATCTGAACAGAGAGCCTGGATTTCTGCATAAATGTCAAATGAACTGTGTTGTTGTTGTTGTTTTGTTTATTATTTTTTTATAATAGTAATTCTGAAGAAAATCAGATATTTTATAAGAAATTAACGCAGTCCTTATTGAATGAATGGACAGATATTTTTCATCTGTATTTTACTTATTTTCTCAAGTCAGTTTGATGGAACCGTTTGAAAAAATGTCCCATTTAAGAATTATTAAGACAAACTGGTGGTTCAGTGAGACCCATTACAATGTAAAGGGGCAGAGCTTGGTGTGTGTGTGTGTGTGGGGGGGGGGGGTGTGGCCTGGTAAACCCTACGTTATGGGGACAAAATATCCCCACAAAATGTCCCCACAAATATCCGAAATCCTCATCCTTGTGGGGACAATTTTTGGTCCCCATGAGGAAAACATCTTATAAATCGGACTAAGTGATGTTTTTTGAAAATGTAAAAATGCAGAATGTCTCCTGTGATGGGTAGGTTCAGGGGCAGGGGTAGTGTAGGGGGATAGAAAATACGGTTTGTACGGTATAAAAACCATTACGCCTATAAAGTCCCCATAAAACATGAAAACCCAACGTGTGTGCGTGCGTGCGTGCGTGCGTGCGTGTGTGTGTGTGTGTGTGTGTTTTTCACAGTGAAAGAGGAAGTGAGGGAAATAATAGTTCATGTAAGGTCTGAACAAGTGCAGTGTAAAGTTAAAGGCGAATGGAAAAACCTCTGAAGAGTCAAGGAATAGGAACAGATTTGTTTGAAGTTGCTCTAAAATGGGTGTGACTGACTTCTGGTGGAGATTTGCACTGGGTTTAAGTATCTGCAATGTTGTTTTTACTCTTATGACTAAACGCTGCATAACCAGCGAGGAACATCTCCTCAGAGACATGCCCAAGAAGACTCCACACTGCAAGCATTATCCAGGAAGGGGTCCATACACCGACTGCAATATTATAGACCTGCGCCCTGATCTGTCAAAGGTAGGCCTTGAGGTTAGATCCCTTTGTATCTCCGGCGATGTAGCAAGCATTCCTGCGAATGCCTTTTCACACTTACCTTCTTTGGAGGTCCTTCAAATCGATGGTACAAGCCTTGAGAGGGTTCAATCCGGTGCCTTTTCAGGAATCCCCAATTTGAAGTTTCTGAGGCTGCTTTTCAGCGATTATAATTGTAGAACCATTGCCATGGAAAGTCTTGCATTTGCTGGTTTGACTAATTTGGAGGAGTTGACATTGACAGGTCTGAATTTAGCCAACATATCCAGCAGTATATTTGATCCAGTGGTTAGTGTAATCAAACTAGAAATTACCAGAACTTGTGCACTGGACCTTGGTGATATTTTCTGTTATCTTCCGGATGGAATGTCCAATCTGAAGGACCTGGATGTGATAGACAGCGGGATTTCAACGATTGAGACCAAAGAATGTCCAGGGGGATCAAAGACCTGGCCTGTGACTGTTCTTTCTGGGATTCGAAACCTTAATCTAATAGGGAACAGTATCAAAATCATTCAAGCAAACTCGTTAGTTGTGTTCCAGAACCTCTCCAGGCTTCTTCTGGAGTTCACAGGCGAGTCTCTGGATAGCATTTGGGAGTCTGGGATTGGAAAGGTCAGTGAGTTGAGTTTGACAGGGACTGAAGTGCAAAAATACTCAACAAACTTCAAAGATTTGTGTCATCTCGCCTCCAACCTTCATCTTCAATCCCTCTACATAATTTTTACATCAACAGACAGATTGTCTGCAGAGGACTTAAAGGATTGTGGGACAACATTGACCAAGTTATTCATCAGCAGTTCGGAAGTAGACTACCTGGACTTTAGTTTCTGGACAGGAAACACAGGTGTACAAGCACTGCAAATGGCCTATATGAAGTTGACAGAAGCACCGTTCTGTGTTGCTGTGAAGGGGACTGTGTGGTCCTTAACCTCGCTAGACCTCACCGGAAACTCAATTACAGACATTGCCGGAGACCAGTTTGCTTGTATGCCTCTTCTCAAGCAGCTCTTTCTCAGTAAAAATACCATAAAAACCCTACAGCTCAATGCATTTCGTGGTTTGCATCACCTTAAAATTCTCAAGCTTGACTCAAACAAGATCTCTCAGCTTACTGCAAAGGATTTCAGAACCCTTCAGGCTTTGGAGGTCCTGCTTATCGATGATAACATCATTGAGACTATTGAGGACGGAACATTTCAGGACCAGCGGGAGCTTCGTGAACTGTCATTTGGTAGATTAGAGTATGTTTATGAGTTGCATCTAAATATGATTTTTTATGGGTTTCCACGGAAAATAGAACGGCTAAGTATCGATGCACATTATGGAACAACTTTTTACCTGGGAAGTACACCAAAGCCGGAGGGAACGTTTCTCCTGGAGCTAAATGGAGACAGGCTGGATTTTGCAGACTGTAATATTTCTGTTTTCACATCAGTTCGAGAGCTGAAAGTGAACTGCACCTTTTTCTTATGCAAGAACCACTTCATGGCACCTCATTTCCCAAACCTGGAATCTTTTGAGATCTTGGTAGAAGCTGAAGGAGCACATCTCAGTTACACTAAAATCAATACACTGCACCGTCTCAAGCGTCTCAAGCTCATCAACCTGAACTTCTTTAAACATACAGATGCTGGAAGCGTCTTCAGGAACCTAACACAACTCCAAACCCTGGTGCTGGTGAACTGCCATCTCAGCTTCCTGACCGGGAGTATGTTTGAAGACCTGGCGTCTCTGCAGCTGTTGCGTCTCTACAGCAACAGTCCTCTGGTCTTGATTGATGGTATGTTTGAAGTTTTGCCAGCGCTAACAGCGTTTGTTCTTGACAGAGTGGATTTCCAATGCAGTTGTGTAAATGGCTGGATTCTTGATTGGGCGGAGAGCACGGAAAAGGTCCAGGTTATCTACTTGCAGAAGCAGGAGTGTCTCTGGCACTATAGGAAACTCAACTTTGTGGCAACCATGGAGAAGCTGTGTCAGACTGACGCACAGTACATTTGCTATGTAGCCACAGCTGGCAGCGTTTGTCTTCTGCTGTCGGCAGCCATTGGATATCGCTTTGCTCGCTGGCCTTCCGTAGTCCTCTTCGTACGCCTGAGAGGATGGGTGGAGAGGAGGTTTGGTAGGCAGTGGCATAAGAGGAGGAGAAGAGTCGAGGAGATTGAGGAGATGCAGTACGATGCCTTTGTGTCTTTCTGTAGCCGAGATGAGGCCTGGGTTCTGGGGGAGATGGCTCCTCGGCTGGAGGAACAAGGGAACCCGAGACTGAGGCTCTGTTTGCACAGCAGAGACTTTGAGGTGAGGTTTATACAAATGAAATGATGTTCTTTTTGATGTTCTGAATTTAAATACAATGAAATACGAAGTAGTGGTTGAGGTACCTGCTTTTAACTCTTTCCCCACCAGCGTTTTTAAATAATAATAAAAAAAAAAAACTATTTTTGATCTTTTTCACAAAATGTTCATGGCCCCCAGAATATTTTGTTGTATGAATATCTGAACATGCAATGTGTCCAAAGAAAGAACATATCCTCTGCTTTTACACAAAAATATTATAGCTATTATTATTTTTTTATCAACACTTGAATGTGGTTAAGTTTAATTAAAAAAGCAACATTTTGACCAAAAATCTGAGAAAACAACACATTTTTGTAAAAGACTACATACAGATCAGATTCAAAATGATCATCAAAAGATGGAGTAGATCGAGTCCATCAAAACCATCAAAGCTTGCACAGTCCTCGTCCTGGGTCGACATTTCATTCAATAACATTAGGCAGTTTTGGTTAAATATTGATGATAGGTAATCCCAAATATTAGTATGTCCCAAATCGTAGTATATTGAAAAGAATATTCCAAAGATACCTGGATGGTCTACTATTTCCAGTCAGAATTTGAAGTGCAGATTGAAGCACCCTAAAAAAAAGAAGAAAATAGTAGACCATCCGGGTATCTTTGGAATAGGCCTACTCTTTGCAATATCCTACAATTTGGGACAGACTAATTCTATTTTCGAGTACTATTTAGTACGGATCGTATGCGAATTGGGACACAGCGATGCTCTCTTGTTTTCTGTCAAATGGTTGACCACTGCATAGGCCTACATCTGTGTCCTGTCGCAAAATGCGGCGAAAACTCCTAAATAATTAATAGTTGATATTTAGAATAAGGTGCGTACATGTCGATATAAGGCACTTTGATAATGCAACTAAAATAGGAATACTCCACATGGCTTCATTCGATGTGTGTCTACTTCGAGTATGACTTTAGCTGGATTAAGGTAGGAGTATTGTCTTAATCAGGTTAATATTGGAGTACTGTTGTCCATGTAAACGTATGGTGGGAAAAGAGTTAATAAGCATTTTCTGTTTATTCATCTTCCAGATGTATGCTAGTCTCATTGTAAAAAAAAATATATATATATTGTAAAACATGTTGTAGGTGGGCAAAGATATCATGGACAACATCACCGAGAGTATCTACAGCAGTCAGTGCACAGTGTGTTTGATCAGCCGCCGCTATCTGCGTAGTGACTGGTGCAGTCTGGAGATTCGAGTGGCAACACACCGGCAGCTGGAAGAGCAGAAACACAGACTCATCCTCATCTTCCTCGAACACATCTCTCCGTTTGAGCTCTCTGCTTTCCATCGGTGATTAGGGGAAGATGGAAGATACCTCCCTTTTAAAGGGATAGTTCACCCAAAAATGAAAATTCTGTCATTATTTACTCACCCGGCCTCAAGTTGTTCCAAACCTGCATGCGTTTCTTTGTTCTGCTGAACACAAAAGAAAATATTTTGAAGAATGTTTGTAACCAAGCAAGTAGAGCAACCATTGACTACCATAGTATTTTCCCCCCTACTATGGTAGTCAATGGTTGCTCTATTTGCTTGGTTACAAACATTCTTCAAAATATCTTCTTTTGTGTTCAGCAGAACAAAGAAACTCATACAGGTTTGGAACTGTACACAACGTGAGGGAGTGTAAATGATGACAGAATTTTCATTTTTGGGCGAACTATCACTTTAAGAAAAATATGCATTTACAGCGAAACTGCAATTTAGAGATGAGTTTATGAAGTACAGGGTGACAATGGATCATCCAAAGCTACTGTTCAAAAGTCCGAGGTCCATAAAAAAATTAATGAATACTTTTATCCAACAATGACACATTAAACTGACCAAAAGTGACAGTAAAGAAAAAATATATATATTTCAAACAAATGCTGTTTCTAAAAAACAAATCTTGATAAAAATGTATCAAGGTTCCCTCAAAATATTACAGCTGAGCTCTCCAGTTTTCAACATTGATAGTAAGAAATGTTTCTTGAGCAGCAAATCAGAATGGTTTCAGAATAATATATTGCAGTATATAGTATGCTAATCATTTAATACGATTTTAACTATTTGAAACTATTTGTACTAAATCAAATATTGAATGTAAAATTGCATCTTGACAATTTAGTTGTCAAATTTAAACAAATTACTGTCATCAAATCTCCCATTAACAAATATAGGTTACATAAAAATTTGTATTGTACTTACTAAAAATGTACTTACTATAAAGTTACATTTAGGTTTAGGGTTAGTTACTTGTAATGACATAATTTACTGGTATTACTAGTTTAAGTGCATGTAACATGTAACTATGTCACCTTAGAACAAAATGTTACCAAAACTTAGTTAATCTGATTAAAAGTTTATTTAATAATAGCATAATGAGATGAGTTTTGGAGAAATTTATGGTAAGAGGAAAATGAAAGGTGG
This sequence comes from Romanogobio albipinnatus, assembly GCA_023566225.1. Classification (NCBI taxonomy): domain Eukaryota; kingdom Metazoa; phylum Chordata; class Actinopteri; order Cypriniformes; family Gobionidae; genus Romanogobio; species Romanogobio albipinnatus. Next base: position 26,892,304 of record CM042252.1, on the reverse strand, counting down.
GGAGGACATCTTACACCATCTTAATCCATTGTTTCTAATTTCTTTCTTTTTTTTCAAACAGATTAATTTAATAATGTTATAAATTGTCTAAATTGTCTCATATACATTCATTACTTTCCATAGCTTGGCCAGACTGGTGAGATCCCGCACATATCTGGACTGGCCAGAGGATGAAGCTGACAGAGTGCACTTCTGGGATCGGTTAAGGAGGAACATTGCAGAGGAAGACATGGTGAGTCTGAATGGTTGAAAAGATACAACATTTAGTATGACTATAATATGACAAACATCTAAACTGAAGCTTAAAAAAAGAATCATGTTACAGGTGTCAAAAACTATATTTGAAATAATATCCTAATTGTTTTACAGGAAGCTTCTTGAAACTACACCGTTAAACATCTGGTGTGAATGAACACAAGTGGTCAAGGAGCAGTGAAAACAAATCTTATTCCATTCCACTTGTAAAAATGCCTGTTACACGTAAAATGCTTATCAGTGTTAATTCATGAGTATATGGAACAACTTGTTGATTCATGTTTTTTAAAGTGTTATCCTAACTTCATTTTTAATTTGATTAAAAAATGAATAAATTGTTCTTATCACAATCTTTTCTTTATCAATGTCTGCACATACATTTACATTCTACACAGAGTGCAGCATTCACATGTAGAAGAGATACTCTTGCAAATATAATCACTATTATAAATATCCAGGAGGAAAGACAGAGAGAGGGTATAAAAACATGTTTGAGTTCATAAACACTCAAGTGTAAAACCACATCGCCTACCATTGGTGCTAAAGTCATTTCCGAATAGAAAACATGTTTTCAGTTCTCATTATGAATGTTTTTTTACATGTTCATTTTTACACCATTAAAACATTTTTTAAATGCTTTATTTAAACATAAATTGTACCTATGAATGCATTTCTTTACAGAACTTGAATGTTTCATTTTCAAAAGGCTGTTCTCAGAAGATGCGCTCTTTTTTACCGCATTACTTCAGCAAAAATATTTATTTCTATCAATAATAGGCTAATAATTATAATAATAATGTATAAGCTACTGATACCATGCTGTTTTTTAAAAGCTACTGATATCCTTCAAGTCTTTTGGTTTTGAGTGTAAATCTGGCAATGCCTTCTTTCAAACACTACAGGGCGCTGTTACACAGAGAGTTCTCTCTCTCTCTCTCTCTCTCTCTCTCTCTCTCTCTCTCTCTCTCTCTCTCTCTCTCTCTCTCTCTCTCTCACACACACACACACACACACACACACACACACACACACACACACACGGTTTAAATAAATAATCTGATTAAGCACAGCACTGGCATGTTAACGTAGGTCAGTTTATATTTTAAGACATTTTGGATGAGATTCACAAAACCACATGTGATTGAAACAGCATCAACAGCTGTCTTTGTTTAATTGGCACTCTCAGCTCTTTGCAGCAGATAACACAAACACATAACGATTTCAAGCTGTTCAGAGCCCTTCAAAAATGTATCACTGGCACAACAAAACTGCGACAATTCAATGGAATTTTGTGGTATATGTTGCTTGTAAAAATGTATTGTAACGTCATGAATGCATGCATGCCTGCATCAGAATCACTGTCATCACCTGTCAATCAGTCAATCGTTGTCATGATGGCACCATTGATTGAAGCTGATCTGCAAACCAGTTCTGAAACCATCAATCTCTTGAGACGTTCTTTTCACATCTGTGCTTGCACAATAGGCCTACATTTGCTGGCATGGAAACGTCATTTCTGAAGTTACGCCTATGGAGTTGAGCAACCTTCTTTACTACCTTGACAACTGGAAGAAAATATTAACTAAGCAACTGCCTAATAAAAGATAAATATAAGATTGCTTTGAAATATATATTTACAGGTTACATGATTAATATACTATTTCATTTTTGCAATTCCAATGTGATACAGCTCATAGAGGTAGGGTTTAGATTTAGGCGTGTCCTGCTTCAAAATGTGTGCTACTCGTGGTTTCAACGCAGCATTTTTCTGCCTGATATGCAGTGTGAAAGATTTTACATTCAGATATTGCATGCCTTTCATGTTTTTAGAATTGTGGCAGTTAGCCATACATCCTGATATCCTGAACTGTAAGAAGTGCTACTCATGTTTATTAAAGATCTTATACTAATTGATAGGCTTTTATGTATATCTCAGCATTAAACCTTTAGTTAATCACCCACATTATGCTCATTATTTTAATCTTCATCACATACGTTTTTTGATAGGTTAACCTACTATTCTGAGCAGGTACAGTAGGTCTCATTTTCACTGGCATGATATATTCAGTCAGAGCCTCAACTGACTATTAAAACAATGTTTATTTATACATTTGACTTTTGAACGTTTGCATTGTGATTAAAGTTTTAATGACACTCGCAGCAAGAAATTCTATTGTATTGTAGTACCATAACTATGACGGCAAACAATGCAAAGGCAAACAAAACCTGCATTAATGTTGCATGGTATACCAACCAAACACAGAGACTGTGGGCTTAGAGAACAGGGTGGAGGAGAACCACTGGACTGTGAGGGTTTTGTCTTGGTAATTGGAAAGCACATGTTCCTGATAATTGTGTTCTGGTATGCTGTGCTTTCTCTCTCACATAGCTGCATTCTTTCTTTCTCTCTCCCTCCCTCACAAACATATCTTCATACTGCAGAAAGAAACGTACCCACTAAAGAATACTTCTTAAATGTATATTTCGAAAGCATGTTGGCTGAAAACTTGGAAAATGGTATCTGACTAAACTCTCAAGGTGTGGCTGCATGATGATCTCACTGTGTTAGCATCTCACTAAGCCTTTGTGCAACAACCAAATACATGCTCCTACTTGTGATAAGCAAACGCTCTCACAGGTCATTTAGACATGGGCCATGCAGTTTGAACAGAACTAACACTGTAATAAACCAGAAAGCAGAAAATGTGGTAGATATTAAAAGAAGGGAAAAAAATGATTGAAGTGGTATTATTCACTTCCTAAAACCTCTTCTCACCTCTCACCTTATTTTCCAGCTTGGTTATGACAGTAGACTGCTCTTTCAGAGGAGTTATGTCCGCACAACACCTCTCTTGAGTAATATATCCTGTTTTCTCCACCCATAAAATTCTGGGTATACGCCCAGTGATTTGATGGGAAAAAAAGCAACTTGGGAAGATTGGAATTCACAGAAGAGGCATTTTATAGCCATTGTACTGGCTTAACTTAGAAGAGGCAAGAATCAGCAGGAGAAAAGTTTTGTTGCAAAACTAGGTAAGCATTCCTATTTGATCCTAAGAGGTTAGCAGGACAAAATATGTTGTTTTATTTGATAATAGTCGGTTTAGAATAAAATGGGACGACGTTGTAGCTATTATAACACGTGGTTAGAATGTTCATCGTTTATTTAACTTGCTTTGTCTTGATATGTTGCAAAAAATAGCCTAAAGTGGATTTCTGGTTGTTCAGCCTGGTCTGTTCGCTGGTTTTAGGGGAGTTTGGGACACTTTTCAGCTTATAAAACCGGTCTGTTAGCTGGTTAGACCAGCTTAAATCAGCTTGAACACAGAACTTTGGCATCAAGTGAGTAGGGTTCCATAAATAAAGTTTTGTGCCCAGAGCAAATGTGTCACTTTCCGTTTAATCCTGCTCTGTGTAAATATTTCAGTCCTTGCGCGCGACCGTAGGCTCGCTTGTCCAGTGACTACAAGTAGCCGATCCAATTCCCTATAGAAGTAACGCAAGCCCTTCTCTCTTTACACCAAAGAAGAAATCAGAAACCTGCCTTTTATTAATTCAGAGCGTTTTTTTTTCAGAGCGCACGCGCGCGGCTTCTGCCTCAAATCCTCCGCGTGAGGTGAATAGATTCGCTCATTATTATGCGTCGTTCGCGGTGAAGCACGTCGACCTTACGAGCGTTGGGGGGGGAATGCACTCGATCCTCAACCGGACGAAGCACGACCTCAATGTGTCAGCGGCGACACGGCCACCAGAACGACGTTAATAATGAATACAGAGATAAGACGGCGATGGTCGGAGCTGTCCGGTAACCCAGAGCGCGAGACAACTTGCTCAACGTTGCCTTCAAGTGCTGACAGCCTGGTACAAGCTAAGGAAATGACTCACACCTCACGGATAGAGAGATTCAACATTTAGGCTACATACACTGGAAAAATACACCACCACTTACTACAAAATACTGAAAACTATCCTTATTTGGACATTTCATCCCAAAATTATACTCACCCTCACTTTGTTCCAAATTATTCACTTCATTGTCGGCCTATAGAAAACAATATTATGAATATTACCAATTAATATTACAAAGTATAAATTATCAAATATAACACTTTAGTAGTAATGAAGTAGCCTACAATTACCCAAGTACTTTACATCCAATTAGCATACACTCTAAAAATGCTGGGTTAAAAATAACCCAAATTGGGTTGAAAATGGACTAACCCAGCAATTGGATTGTTTTAACCCAGCGGTTGGGTTAAATGTTTGCTTAAAACAACCCAATTGCTGGGTTAGTCCCAACTTGGGTTATTTTTAACCCAGCATTTTTTAGAGTGTGTATGATGATGAATGAAACTGCTTATAATTTATTTTACAATTAAGTTTGACAATTATAAAAAAGTAATGTTATAAGTATATCATTTAAACTGTATTTGATTAAATTGAGTTGGACCAACTCAATTACATTGTCCAAAATTGAGTTGTCAATATAGGCTATATTGAAAAGCCTATGATGTGTCCTGTATCCGCTCAATTATTTTAGGAATCAGATCATTCCAGTCATGTTGAGTTAAGTGTGATAGCTATAACTAAGGTATGTCCTTGCAGGAACAAGCATATCTTGAAGAAATAAGAGACATGAACCATCTGCCTGAACAACTGCAACAGTTTATGTGTTTGTGAGCTGAACATGAGAAATGTGAACAGTCTTATTCATTTTCAGTCTCAAGTCGTATCCTCATTTCATTTTCAGTCTTCGGTCTTATCCTCATTCTTTACATTTTCAACTAGTGAAGCAAGTTTGGCATTTTTTAGTCACCACCAGGAAACAAGGGTAAACCACAAGTAGCCTGGAGGGACATCTAGAGGAGCAAGAATGGAATGCACTTCAATAAACATACTGAGACTTAATTTTGCCACTGTTGTATTTTAATTTGCCCCAGGGAGAAACAAATCTTCCCATTGACCTTTTTTAGTGTAGACACTGTATTTATTTATATATTTGAAAAATGAAAACAAAGCTGTGAAAATAGACAAACAATCCGTTCAATTGGTTGTAATGTTGTATAGCCTATCTGGTGTCAATATGAACTAGTCCTTAACTACACTACAGTCAAACTTCTGTTGATACAACCAACAGTTCAAGAGGCAATTTATTTTTTTACAAATTAAAAACATGTCTATCCAATTATGTAGTTTATAATGTAATCATAGCCATATTTTTCTGGAACAAATTTTGAATGAATGAACTACATTTAACAATATTAAACTTGGGTTACACTTTATTGTTACATTGTACTTACTTAAATAAGTACTGAGTGATATTAATTAACTACACACTTACTATAGAGTTACGGTTAGGTTTAGGGTTAGTTACTTGTAATCATGCATAATTTACAGTTATAACTATAGTAAATACACATAGTAACGTGTAACTACATCACCTTAAAATAAAGTGTTACCTAAACTTAAACTTCAATAGAAGAAAAACAGTCTAATTCACATAAGTCAGTCAATACAATTTTTTTGTAAATCTGTTAATTTACATGAAACATCTGAACAAATTGATGGATTGATGTATTAAATGCAAAAAGAAGGGAGGACTTTTTAAGACGAATCGATTCACAGTAATGAACTGGACTTTCCAAAGCTATATATGAGACGATTTGTTTATTCCGTCAGCTCAGCGTTTAGTCGCACTATAATTTTGGTCAAGTAATTCATTACTGAAAAGGCTGAACTACTGTCACGTTGGTGATTTTTGTTTAAAAAAATTAAAAAAAATGTGTTAGTTGCTCCCCAACATTGGCGCTATTGTATTGAGAATTTTGTGGCACTATTTGAAGTCTGTCGCTTTTCCAGCGTGCTTTTAGTGCTCATTTCCGTTTGGCAGCTGGCATGTTTTGCAAGGATAAATAGGTTTTGTTGACTTCTGAATTTCACAGCATCTCATTACATGGCAGTTTGTTTGGGTCCTTTGGGACTAAATCACTAGGAGCATCTATCAATCATCCTGCCTGATGCTTCTGCCTTTGTCTGTCCCAGTCTGGGCTTGAGTGTCACTCCTAATGAAGTGCATCCCATTTAGAACAATGACAACAGTTTTAAAGACAAAGACTCTCTGCAGGCAAACACCAGCTTCACACAGCCACACGCATGACCTTATTCATACAAAGAAGCTGTCTTTCCTCTGTAACTACAGTACGGCAATGCCACTTTGGTTGCTCAGAATAGAGAGGGGAATAATAACCATTGTTATATTCACACAAGCCCTTCTCAGGCTCCTCTCTCTCTCTAATTAGGTTAATAGAGGTCCATCAGTAATTGGGAAGACGGCAGGGCAGTGGTGTAATGTACTAATGTTAGTGGTGTAGTGTAAGTATTCAGGTGTGACGTCTGTCAGATGGAAGATTTACCTGAAAGGGGTGGCCTATAGAATTACCCATACGTCACACCCACATTAAAATCACATTAATTTTGTGTGTGCGTGTGAGCGATAAAGCTCGCTTGTGTGGTCAGGCAGCAAAAATCTTTTTTTTTTTTTGGTAGTCTGTACAGAAAAAAATTAATATTGCATCATGATGCATACATTTATTATTTTTTTTTAGATTTTTCATTTCTATATTTAGATTTAATTTGCTGTCATACTTTAAAGTGCTAATAATTTACTAACAATGTTAAATGTAATCTTTAGAAGGTATCAAAATAATTACTGTACATTCATACTGTACATTATAATGTTTGCGATGTGTAAACTTACTTGTGTTTAAAATGATTAATTTTTAGGCTTTTTTCTTTAGACAAACCAGTACAGAATTTCAGTCACTGACATGTTATCATCCATAACATGATTTGTTTAGCTTTTTTTGGATTTGGTGTATTTTGTGGAATTGTGGCCTTCGTTTGTGTTTTACTGTACCTTGTACCTGTTATGGATTAGCCTGCTAAATGTCACTGGAAGGAAACCCAAATTAGATCATTAATTATTTGTTAGTGTCAAATATGTGATGGGATCTACAGTACAAGATGAAATGCAGTAGGACACACTTTATTGCTTCACTTTGTGTGTTTGTAAGGAAAGTTTTAAAGGGGTATTCATCCAAGAGGAAAGGCCTGTGAGAGTGGGCATCCTTCAAAGAGTGTGCATGGGCTTTTGTGTATTTTTGTTGTCGGATGAGAGAGAGAGTGTAACAGACATGTAGCAGGCAACCCCAATGGTAATGTGAGCCTGTGGATTGAATGTCCGTTAAAGATCACAGGTTCCATTGTCTTGGTATATACTCTACAGCTCTACACACTCCTCCTCTGCTCCTTTGTCCCGCCTCTCTTCTTCAAGCTCTTTAATTATTCTAGCATCATCCCTCTCCTCAGGTCACTCATTTTCCAGTGCCTGCCCTTTTAGTTATCCCAGCTGCTAAAACGTCACTTAGTAACACTTACTAACTAAAGAAACAACGGAAAATGATCATTTTACACAGACTCAGGGTACGTTTACACGACAATGATGTAGCTAATAAAAACAGAAAATGTTTCCTTTGCGTTTTTCACATACCGACCATAAAGTTGTAAAAGCGATCCCGTTCACACAGATCCATTAAAAACGACTATAATCGCTGTATTATGCATGCAAGGCTAGTAGCTGGTAATGTCACTTCATAAAGAAACAATACACACCTGTAGACTGAACACGTAATATGCATGAGCATGATATTCACAAATTGGCGTGCAAAAACTTGCACTTTGAAACGTGTTTTCAGGCCCCTTAAATGCTGTTTTTGTGTAAATTAACAGTCAAAATGTATAAAGAGTTTTCCTTTTTTAACTGAAAAAGGTGTTGTGTAAGAAACCTCGGTGAAGGGAGAAAACAAGGAACAGGTGGGGTTAATCAATTAACAACTGAGTAACTATGGAAACGAATGGGAACATACATAGAAACCATGGCTAATAAAGGTAAAACTAGGAGATACAAACTAAGGGGCCGTTTACACAACATCGTTTTCACCTAAAAAACTGAAAACTTTTTATTACTTTTGGCTATTCATTTACACAACAACGGTGTTTCGTGGGCCTGAAAACACAAACTTTTGAAAAAGGGCAAGTTTCTGAAAATTATACCATTATTGTTTCAGTGTAAACAACAAAAACGCAAATTTGTGAAAACAGTGACGTTAAGTGCATGTGTATAACATTTTCAGTCTCTTTTCAAAGCCAACTAATGGACTGCCATGCATACAGACCTATTAGTCATTTTTGCACATGTGTCAACGGGATTTGACAACGTTGATGTCTGTCTGTATGTGAAAAGTTTTAGTACATTGTTGTCATTTAAATGTGCCCTAAAACATAAACCTCATGTTACAATAACCCCTTCAGTAAGTCTCTAATGGACACCAAAATAACTCCATAATATGAACCTATAGTAAAAACTAGTAAAGTCATACTTACTGTTTTTTATCGGCAAGGTTTAAAAAAATGAGTTACTCCCTGGAACCTGCCTAAGTATCCAATGAGGTACACATAATTGTCAGTGGATGAAAAGTGAATCAGTTTGTATTCCATTGTGATACTTCCATAAGTGATAGTTTATGTATGTTGTCCTCTCCTTTGTGCAGTTACAGATATGGAGGGTGCCATTAAAACAGTTGTTATGCAGTACCTGTCTTCAGCACGAGGAAAAGAGAGCCTGGGTGGGAAGAGCTTCCAGAAGTTAGTCCAGGGTCAGCTGGGCAACATCCTGGGCGTAAGGAGTTCCTACATTTGACCAGATGTTTTTAACAAATCTCCATGTAGTTGACACATGTCCATCTTAAAGATTTTATGTTCAATATATATATATATATATATATATATATATATATATATATATATATATATATATATATATATATATATATATATATATATATATATATATATATATAGTTTAATCATCCTTTTGCCTTTGCATTGATTTATTTTAAGTGGTCCTGTGGTGTGACAACTGAATTAAATTTAAAAGTACAAATATTTCTTAATCTCGCAATTAATATGAGGTCATAATATGAGTGCTGCATGCATGTATAAAAAGCTTTAGAATAATAGTTTTATATAGAAATAATAGTTTTAGATGTAGTATAGCATGTCACACTACAGAGAATGTCAACTAATCAGAAAATGTCAAGATTATTCCCAGGGGCGGACATAACCAATAAGCAAGGTAGGCGCCATTGGTTAAAGGACTCAGGCCTTTACTGCTGCACTCAGGCCTTTTATACTCCACTGAAAACATAGTTATGTATATTATATTGCATTTCTGACAATATACCCTCATAAATACTACACACTGAACCTTTAAATTATTTTAAATATTAACACAAAGAAAAGAATAACTAAGTTATAGCTTACTATACATTATTCGTTCATGTGACAACTGTCTGACTCTTTCACAACATAGATATTTACCTCAGAAAATAAAGTATACACATACATCTGAGGCTTATATTTTGATCTGAAAAAATAAGGTAATTAAAACAATGCAGGTTAGCTAATTATTTACTGAATTTAGCTACACTATCCCATAGACAAGTTGCGAAGGGGTAAATGAATTGAGAGACGGCAAAATAATGGTAACAAAAGTAAAAGAGCATAGTTGGTGTGTTTGGGCCCTGTACCTGGAATTTGCTTAGGGCCCCCAAATCACTAGGTCCGCCCCTGATATGCCTCATTATGTGCCTCCATTCCTGACTGTGCTAAGCTTGTTTGAGTAATGCTAATAGTTGAGGATTTCACATTCTATCTGTCTCTCTCAGGACACTGACAGTTCTTCAGCAGTGAAGGATATGATGAAAGGACTGGATGACAACCAAGACGGGAAAGTCAGTTTCCAGGAGTACCTGACGCTGGTGGGCTACCTGGCGAATTCACTGAGTGAGCAGAAAACCACAGCCGGTGCACCAGAAGAAGCCCCAAAACACTAATGACAGCTGATTACACTGACACTCATTTGTAATGCTGGAGTATTACACCAGTAATCATGATGAATAAGGGAGAATGGGGCTAGTTGTCACACATTATACTTACTAAATTGTGAACGTCTGTATATGTACACCTTGCACACCAACAAAAATATCCAACTGTTGTTTTGGCCAACACACATTGTATTAATAAATTGCGTGAAATTACAATATATGAAATACATAACAAAACAACTGTTTAACTGTACTTTTGACCCAGTGTAACAACTAGCCCCGGTCTCTCTCTAATGCAGTATAAAATCTGCATTTAAACTATAAAGATATGAAACAATTTTACATTTAGAAAAAATATTACATTAAAATTATAATACTGTTTACATGTATTCACATTCCATGAACCTGTGGCCAAGTACAAGTGCTAAATCAAATCATGGTTGTTGTTTTTTTTTTGCTTTTGTCTAGAATTCCATGTAACAGGTTTTCATTTCAAGACGCATGTGTTTTCATAAACGATTTAAAGGTAGGGTAGGCAATGATTTTCATAAACGCTTTTTGTTAGTCAAAACTCTATTCACATCCTGATAGCAATACATAATAGATAAATACAAAAAAAAATGTCTTCTGTAGAAGTCTCAGGACAACATTTTTTTTGTCCAATCGTTGCTTTCGGTCCCAATGCAATAATATGATGCCCTACCTGCTTGTCAATGTATTTGCATAGCTCCCCGCACCCTTCTCGCACGGACATCACACATCATCAGCGTGTTTCATGAGGCTATGCAGAGTTGTAGAGAGTTACCGAGCGCTTAAAACAAACAGCAGTCACCTTTTACATTTCTTCTCGAACCAAAACAACAAGCTTATGCTGCATTCAAGCCATAACTACCATTATTAAGTGATGGCAACGCCGAAATTAATCTGTAGCATGCAGCTGGTTTAAGTCAGAGCTCTTTAAGTTGTTCATTATTGTTCTAATGTTATGTGCTTTGAGACATGAGATAACTTAACTCTGTCTCTCGTGATGCTTCGCAGACTCTGCTCTGCGTTCATGTGTTTGGGAGGAGGCGTGGCTTTGGGGACGCTCTGAAAGCCTTTCCGAAATTGCCTACCCTACCCTTTGCTGTGTTTTTTACGCAATGATTAATGCTTTTTATGCTTGATTAGTGCTTGCTCAGATAAACAAAACAAGGCATAAGAATGTAAGTCATACTGGATTTGTCCTTTTGGAAAAACAATGAGGTAAAATAGAACATGTTACACTACTGGAGAAATGTTTTTGTATAATCTTTTAATAAAACTATGGAAGTAATTTAAGTTCTGTCCTTTAATTTTCAGACATGTAATACAAGCTAAACATCATGATTTAGGTACAACCTATGCGCATGGATACATACACCGATCAGGCATAACATTATGACATTATTGTGTTGGTCCCCCTTTTGCTGCCGAAACAGCCCTGAGGCATGCACTCCACTAGACCCCTGAAGTTGTGCTATGGTATCTGGCACCAAGATGTTAGCAGCAGATCCTTTAAGTCCTGTACGTTGCAAGGTGGGCCTCCATGGATTGGACTTGTTTATTCAGCACATCCCACAGATGCTCGATTGGATTGAGATACCATTTCCATGAAAGGGTGTATGGTCTGCAACAATGCTTAGGTATAGGTGGTACGTGTCAAAGTTACATCCACATGGATGGCAGGACACAAGGTTTCCCAGCAAAATATTGGCCAAAGCATCACACTGCCTCCACCGGCTTGCCTTCTTCCCATAGTGCATCGTGCCATGTGTTCCCCAGGTAAGCGGCACACACACACCCGGCCATCCATGTGATGTAAAAGAAAAGGTGATTCATCAGACCAGGCCACTTTCTTCCATTGTTCCGTAGTCCAGTTATGATGCTCACGTGCCCACTGTTGGCGCTTTTGCCTGTGTCCCGGGCTATGCAACCCCATATGCAACAAACTGAGATGGACTATGTATTCTGACACCTTTCTATCAGAACCAGCATTAACATTTTGAGCATTTTGAGCTACAGTAGCTCGTCTGTTTGTTCAGACCTCAACGGCCAGCCTTCGCTCGCCACGTGCATCAATGAGCCTTGGCCGCCCATGACCCTGTCGCCGGTTCACCACAGTTCCTTCTTTGGACCACTTTTGAAAGATACTGACCCCTGCAGACCGGGAACACCCCACATGAGCTGCAGTTTTGGAGATGCTCTGACCCAGTCGTCTAGCCATCACAATTTGACATGGGCCACAATTTGACAAGTGCCTATTTTTCCTGCTTCTAACACATTAACTTTCAGGACAAAATGCTCACTTGCTGTCTAAAATATCCCACCCACTAACAGGTTATTCCTGATTGGTGTATGTTTTAATGTGTTAGTTTTTTTTTTAAACTTATTTTCCTGTGTGTGTGTGTTCTTGTATGAGGACACAAATGTATATAATGGCATGGGTATTACAATGTAAACATGGTTCTTGCATGTGTCCTCGTAAAACAAATCACTTAAAAAAATACACTAAACACTGTTTTATTACATTTTTATTTTTTAATTCCAAAAGTTAGGTTTAGGGTTAGGTTTACTGTAAGGGAATAGAATATAGTTTGTACAGTATAAAAACCATTACGTCTATGTAAGGTCCTTGTATAGCCACAAGTATGTCTGTGTGTGTGTGTTTGAGTGTGTGCGTGTGTGTTTGCGTGTGTGTGTGTGTGTGTGTGTGTGTTTTCAGTCCTAAACCGTGGCTGGCATATGTGTATGGACACTGTTTGGTTAATGATGAATCAACACCTGTGCAGCAGTATCAGGTGTGACAGGACCACATGTAGTTAGATGCTCACTCAACATACACACACACATGCACGCGCACACCTAAGTGTAAATTGGCACCTCTAAAGACCCATGGGCTGTTAGTAAGCACATTTGTGCCATGCAACCTTGGTTGGCCTGTAACATAATCAGTCCTCAGACACCTGACCCCATTTCATCTTATGGCATATGCCATTATGTTAATAATTTTAGAATTATACTATAATTTTTGACATATACATGTGTGTGTGTGTATATATATATATATATATATATATATATATATATATATATATATATATATATATATATATATATATATATATATATATATATATTAGGGATGCCACAATTCTCAATATAATATTGAACCGTTCGGTACGGCATTCACGGTTCAATACTCGCTTGTGAATTGCGGTTTTAATTAATTATTTTTCTACAAATTCTATCATTTGCCTCCATCCCAATATACTGAACAACGTAACATACATTCACATCACACGTTAGTGGTAGAGTTATACTCACGGAACACTATAGTTATTCACAATCACGAAACCTGTATTCAAACCTGTATTCATTTCTCGATGACAGAATTTTCATTGTTGAATGAACCCTTTAATGTTAATACAACAACAAAAGACAAAGAGAAAATCACTCAATGCTCGTGACTGAAAAACTAATACAGGAGCTAAGAATCAATGTATATTTTATAGTGAAGTCTATGTAGTGTTTTATTTTTACATTCATTCATTCAATTTCATACTTTAATGCTGCTGTACTGCTCTGAGCTGCCAGTGTAAAATATGTATATTATATTATACAATACACTAGGAATACAACGTTTTTTTAAAGTAAAGTTTTAAGTTTAAGTAAGGTTTTTCAATTATTTTAAGTAAAATAAAGAAAGAGTATTTCAATAAAAAATAGTATTTTTTCTCCATAACCTCTTGCTGTTCCTGTCGCCTAAGAATAGAATAACAAAAAATGTATGTGACAAGCCAACAGAACCGAACCGAACCGAACCGAACCGAAAACCGAGGTTAAAAACCATATATATATATATATATATATATATATATATATATATATATATATATATATATATATATATATATATATATATATATATATATATATATATATATATATATATATATATATATATATATATATATATATATATATATATATATATATAATGTATGTGTGTGTATACTTAAATACTTCAAATGTAAAATTTGACAAAAAATGGTTTTCTATATACAGTATGTATAAACCATATTTTACAGCACATCTGCCAATACTGTAGTATTTCTAGTGCTGACTGTTTTTGGTATAGCGATGTTTGTGTCTAAGTCATCAATTACAGGAGATAAATGATTTAGTTCAGGGTGCTGAACTATCACGTCTCTAAAAGTTTAATGTGACAAGCACCAGTACATATAACTAACCTTTAGGATCAAACATATCTATTTACCCAAAAGCTCTTCTTTCAGTAAAGAGTCTTCAGAGCATGTTTATATCCATGAATTGCATTATCATTAGATAGGAATGAAAGTCGATCAACAAAACAAAACACAGAGTATGTGGCTTGTTTTCAATTGCCCAAGTTACCGTCTATAGCAGAAAACTTTCGCTCTTTCAATTACACCACTGAGTATCAACATCGCATCATCGCTTTAATGCAACACCGTTTTTGTATTATTTCACTTATAACACTTATGTGAGAGTGTAAACAAAAGATGGAAAATAGGTAGACAGAGATAAATGAAGGATGGATCGAGAGAAGGAGGAGTGTAAGGTATAATGGGAGGAGGACCAAGTTGGTATATAAGATGCTGCCCATCACCTCCTGTCTTCACCAGCATTCATCTCTCCTCAAGGGACAGAAGAGCACCATCTAACAGTAAGGTAAGGGAAAGCGAAGGATGGGTGGAAGAACAGATTGTAATTGTGAATGTTAGTGCTATATGCTAGATTGCTTTTGTGCTGTCTGATGCTTCTTTTGTGTTTTTGGACCAGACTGCTAAATAAAGACCTGGGCGTCTTTTGCACAAAGAGAATCATGTGCTAAATAAAAGTTCGCTATTAAACAAACAAGTTTTAAAGTGGCTCCCCACCTCAAGTTTTACAAGGCTTGTGGCTCATCTTTGTAGAAGTATCTGTGGGTTTTCTTCTCGTCTTGTTCTTTTTGCCAACCCAACTCAATATTTTTATCAGCTCATCCATCAGGACAGGGAACAGCTCAAAGCCAGGGCAGTGTCATGTATGTGTAGTGAGTTGTGGGCACTGAGACTGGCTCAGATTACGCGTGGCCGAGTAACTTCCTCCCCAGGTTCAGCGTGCGTTCTCCAGTTTAGGATTTCACCCTTATCAGGCGAGTCACATTTCCCTTCAGTGGTTAAGTTAAGCCCCATCGTAGGATGATCTGGAAGGGCAAGGAGGGGGTCACTGCGTTTTGTGCCGAGAATATATTACGGCTTCTTTTGCAATGTTTTTACTGTTGTGGTCTAAGAAAATACGCCTGACGCTTGCTTTTAAATATTTAACATGAGCCAGAAATACTGCCCCTAAAGAAAACCTTTTGTGCATCCTTGAGTGCGTTTTATAAGTCTAAATACAGTCACTTGCTACAGTGACCAATAAATGTTTTTCTCCAGAATGTCCACTCTAAACTCAGAGAATGCCTCCACTCTTGAGAGCGCCATGCAGCTGATGATCCAGACGTTCCACAAGTACTCTGGGAATGAGGGAGACAAATATACTCTCAGTAGGCAGGAACTCAAAGAGATGCTAACGCAGGAGCTGGGCAACTACCTTGGGGTGAGGAGAAAAGAGAGTTTTTTTTTCTTTTTGCGAAAGTCAAATGTTTCTGATAAACTTTATCTGCATCTCTCTCACTCCACAGAATGCAGCAGATAAGGATGCGGTAGATAAAGTTATGGGAGACCTGGATTCAAACAACGACGGTGAGGTGGACTTCACAGAGTTCATCATCCTCGTGGGCGCCCTCACCGTCGCCTGCAACGACTTCTTCCTTGAGTATCACGAAAAGGACGGAAAGAAGCCTGACAAGAAAGAGTAGAGCTGAGTTTCTCTGAACAAAAGCCAACACATGACCAGTAAATGATGATGAGGGGGAATATTTGTGTGTATGAATCTTGCTTACGGACAAAGTTCCACATCATCTCTTCATCCACATTCAGTGCAATCCTGGGTACACAAAATGCTCCATGAGGTGCAACATGTTTCCAACCCCTGAAACAACCTATTAGAAATTAAAGCATAAGGAATGAGATTGTGAGATGGTCTTTGTTGAATATGTGAATATGTGTTTCTTCCTTTATTTTGTTTTTTTAACAATTGCAGTTGTTAATTTAAAAAAAAAATCTCTCCATATTACAATAAACTGCTGATTTAAAAGAAATAAATGAGGTTGGTGTGCTTTTTCAATTGTGAATGTAGCATGGACATAAATATGAATTTCGTCAATGATATGAGAATGAAACAAAAATGGGTTTGAAGAGAAATGTATAAATAATGGTTATTTGAATGAAATATATCTATACAATTATTTTATGTATAGTCAGTAACAAGGGGATTGCCTATATATGCAACATAACAATATTACAACTTGTAACTGAACACAGTGACAATGCACTATAATAGGTCTAAAACATGCATACATGAATAACTTAGAGAGGTTCTCAACATGGAGTTTTCAGACCTTGTACACTTTCAAATATACTGTACCACGTTGACGACAGACGCGAGAACCAGTGAGGTAGAGTTGTGTGGAGTTTCTTCTTCTACATTATGACGCTCACTGTCCGAGTTGTTCCCAACAATGGTCCTAAAGCACTCAAATCACTGCACACTTTTGATATCTCTCTTTTCTGACACACTCATCTGAGGTCTTAAAGCAGGGGTGTAGTCCTGCTCCTGGAGGGCCACTGTTCTGCAGAGTTAGCTCCCACCCCAATTAAACACATGTGAACCAGCTAATCAAGGTTACCAGAAACTTCCGGGCAGGTGTGTTGAGGCAAGTTGGACCTAAACTCTGCAGGACAGTGGCCCTCCAGGAGCAGGTTTGGACACCCCTGTTATAGGCTTCTAAAAAGTCTTTGAACGAAGCCTTTGGAGGATTCATTCCAAGGTAGGAAGGCATAAAGGAACATCCGAATCCAGCCTCACTTCTTGTCTCCTGAGATACCTTCATCTGATTGATTTTTGAAGGCATCAGATGCAGATATAGCTAATGGAAATGAATGATAGCCTACCCAAAGGTCACACTTGATTCCAACTATGCCACTGGGGAATTGTTTAACACAGCAACACAATTTAAATAGCCAGTGAATGTAAGAAGAACAGAGACGTGACCTTCAAGTACTGGTATTTTTATTAACAAACAATCAATAATGATGAGTCTGAATAAAGAGCCAATGCAACTTTAATTTTGCATAGCCTATTTAAAATCTCAACTTTAAGAGGTCTGTGGCAGAATTCACAAAACATCTCAAGGCCAAAATTAGTTCCTAACTTGCCCCTTAAAAATAATGGGCGTGTCAGTCGTAATTTTAGGACTCCTACATTTGAGTATTTTACAAAGAATTTTAGCCCTAAAATTAGCTCCTAAGTCTGTGAAACTTTAGGAGTAGTCAAGAGGACTCCTAAGCCATAAGACCAAACCACAAACAATCCTAATGGCTGCTGCGGACCTTTCTACCCTTTTGCTCTTCCACTTCGCTTCTGTCTACTCATTGTCATAATTATAATAAAAAGGCAAAAGTAATACATATTATTTAACTATTTAATAAACAAATAAAACCTTAAATAATGTCTGATTACCTGGGGCAGTTGTTTTCACAAGTTCACACATACAAATGATCGAATAGAGTAAAAGAATATAAGCGTAATTGGCGTGCATGCTGTCCGAGGGGATCGAGGGCTCTTAGCTTGGAATTTAGCCCAAACTCGGAGTTCTGCCCCGTATTGCCGATCGAGAGTGAGGTGTCGGGGTGGCGGAGGGATGCAGAAAACTGTCAAGGCAACTAGGTGAGTCGGCTCTCGGCTGCACTGATTTAGACCGTTTGAACGTGCTCCTCTCGCTCGAAACTTGGTTTATAAAACATCATTTGTTGCTTGAATTCTGCAATTTCTCGAGATGCAGACATAAAGAGGGTGACAATTAGGTTAGCTGAACATACACTAGTTTAATTAGTGACACTTGGCCTACTTTTCACCGCCCTTGCTCTTAGCTTAAAGGTCCCGTTCTTCGTGTTCTTTTGAAGCTTTGATTGTGTTTACAGTGTGCAATATAACATGTGTTCATGTTTCACGTGTAAAAAAACCCAGTATTTTTAACACAATTTACTTATCTGTATACCGCTGTTTTCACTGTCCTAAAAACGGCTGATGACTTCCTTGATCTATGAAGTCCCTCCTTCAGAAATGCGTAACGAGTTCTGATTGTGCCAGCGGTTCCCGTGTTGGGATTTGACCGCAGCTTAGCGAACGTGTAACGGTTCCTGTGTTGTGATTCGACAGCAGCTTAGCGCACGTGGAAAGGTCACGCCTCTTAACGGGGTGATGTATGCGCTCAATGATCTCTACAGCGTCCCTGGGAAAGCCAAACAAAAGTGATTTGACTCTGAGATGAAAATAACAGCGTCTCGACGACATGTCGACAAACACACTCAAACGCAACGTTTCCTTTTCTCCACGCGACCGTCCTCTTCTCCACGTGGGACAGCAACAAGACCACGCCCCATTTTTTCGCGTATTCTTGTGGGACGGAGGTTAGTCTGTTCTACTGTTCTACTGACGTCATTTATGAAGGAAGTACCAGGATGTAGTCCAAGCCAGCCGTTCGCTGTAGGCTTTGAAAGGGAACTTCTGTTAAATAAAATATCTCGCTTGGCATTGAACTTTGAGCTTTATAATTTTACAGGTATTATTTATGCTCTAACAGCAACATTACACACTAACTAAAGTTTGAACAATGGGATCACGAAGAACGGGACCTTTAAGACTTGTCTCTATTCCATAGTAAAAGTTGGTCTTAAGAGAAAACTCGTAACTAAGAACTTTTACTGCCATTTAGGATAACTTTTAGTGGTAAGATAAAATGTTTTGTGAATACAATTAAAATCATTACCATCCCCTTAAAATAGGACAAACTAATCTTGCGGGAAGAAGAGGAAGAGTCACTGGACCACAGATCCCGCAATCTCAAAAGCACACACCACACGTGCACTGATATCCGAATCATCAACAAATAGGGGTGAATTCAGGTTGATTGGGACACTTTTTCCAAGTCATCTCAATGGCAAAAAGTGTCAATGGCAATCACCCTTAAAGGGGTCATGACTTGAGAAATCAACTTTTCATTCAGCCTTTGATATAAGTTCATCGTAATATAAGAATATCCTGTAAGTTTCGGAGCTGAAAACTTCCTTGTCAGTCAAAGAAAAGCTTTTATTGACACCTGCCCCAACAAACTCTCAATCTCAGAATATGCCAACCCTTGATGTCAGTGTGTGGTGAAACGCCGCCTCAAAAGAAGAATAATGCTGCGTTTCAGGCAAGTTTTTGAGCCCGTAAGTTACTACTTCAAACCACGACTCACGACTTTGTAGCGTTCCAGGCAAAGTCACTGTTATCCAATCATAGCAGCGGGCGTTTACTTCCAAGTCTTCAGTGCAGCACAGCCATAAAAACGAGCGTTCCAGGAGAGAGGCTGTAGATTAATTCAATGATAAGCCATTTTCTCCACAAACCAATTTTTTTTTTTCTAACCTTGTCTCAAGTGGCTTTTATGTATTGCTGTATTTAATATCCCACAATTTCTGACAGTTGAGCTAAAAAAATAAAGATGGCATCTGAAAGTTGTGGTTGGGAGTCAGTGTGTGCATGTGTTCATATTTGGCATGTTTGGTTCGATTAAAACGAACCCTGGTGCCTTTGCTCTGTTTGGTTCGATTTATACATATTGGTTAATGGTGTTTTAATTAGCGATTTTCTTTCAGCTAATATGATAATCCAATAAATCAGATGTTATTTTGAGTAACTTTTACTAAAATGAATGAATATGAAAAAAATAAATATTCAAACATGAATAATTTAAGGACTAAATTAAGGATATTTTCATAAAAAAATGACTAAAAATACTGCGTATGAATGAACACTGATAGTGAGTTGAGTCTTATCCATTAGAGGGCAGTATTGAATCAAAGCTGAACAAAAGGTCTCGGGTATTTGTCCAGAAGGGAAACTCCATTCTTCATGTTTGCAGACAGCTTGCTCATATAAGGAAAGACTGCATGATAATGTTCATTCATTATTCAATAAAATTATATATATTCTTGCATTCTACGTGAAACATTCACTATATTTGTCACCAGGGATGTAGGAACATACAAAAGCAAGGTCCTGTTTTATGTAGCATAAACTGAAGGTCACATTAATATAATATGTGGGCGTGCATTTCCTTTCTCTAAGCTGCTCTCATGAAAAGTTGGCTTGAAGAGCTTTCATAAAGGAGGATGCGCAGCCAACTTGAAGTAAGACATGAATTTATTATGTTGTCAGGAGGTGGCATTGCCAACGGATGTGAGTTTAGATACTGGCGAAGAAGTCCTTGGGCAGCAGAACAGCACAAAAGCCAATTTAAAATTAATCTCGACCATCTTGTTCAAGGATTTAAACAGAACTGAGTGACTGCATTCAGTGTAAAACGTTTTCAACTTTCCCTAACAGAGGGTGTTATTTGTGCAAATAGGCCAAGAATTGTCAAACACAAAGAGCTGATGAACTTCTAATCTTTATTTGACAGGATAAATGTGATCGGTAAGCCGAGGGAGGTGAGGATAAGAGGCGGGTGCCAGTGTGAATATGAAGGTGCACTTTTATTGGCCAACACAGATGTTTTGACACAGGAACCATTGTGACTTCACAGTTCTTGATTATTGCAGTACTGAATAGGCGGACTTGATCGTGACATGGCATAACATATAAAGGGAGCTGCTTTGTCTCTTCCCTTCATTACATTTTTCCTCTAATGAATTAGAGAGACTTCAGCACTTACGGTTATGAAAGCCGATTTGCTTGCTTTCATGGACAGAATGCTTTAATGAATAGATACGACCCTGTGTGGTGAATACTGACTTATGTCCTGTCACTGATGTCACACAGTGAACACACAGACATGGTGAGTCACTGGAAACCTCCTGCCATTTGGAGCCTAAACAAAGACAAAAGTAATGCATTCATAGCTTGACTTTTGCCTTTTTTAAGTTAACGGTCAGGATATGTTAATGTAATTGTGTGGTTTGTAATAGGCCTTTTTTTGCAGAGCAGTGCTGGTGAGAGAAATATGAGGAATGAGAAAGACTAAAGACGGATAGCATGAGTGCGAGGTCATTTGAAGCGCTCAGGAAATATAGTCGAGAAAAAAAGTAATCCATGGGTGAACATTTTTGCATAATCTGCTTTCTGAAAGATGGGTTTTGGAGATTCCCTGATTAATGAACTGTATGGATGAAATGGATCCACACTTAAAGTCTTAACTGCCAGCTAGTGGCCCTCAAAGAAGAAGAAGGATATGGAGGCTCAATTAGCAGAGGAACTTTGTTTTCATGAGCTCTGGGGTTTATATATTGTATAATATACACTACACTCTAAAAAATGCTGGGTTAAGAATAACCCAAGTTGGGTTGAAAATGGACTAACCCAGCAATTGGGTTGTTTTAAGCAAACATTTAACCCAAACGCTGGGTTAAAACAACCCAATTGCTGGGTTAGTCCATTTTCAACCCAACTTGGGTTATTCTTAACGCTGCATTTTTTAGAGTGTAGATTTTTTTTAAATGAATACTTTTATTCAGCAAGGATGCATTAAATTATTTAAAAGTAACAGTAAAGACTTTTATATTGTTCCGAAACCTTTTTTATATATTAAAATATAAAATATTAAGCAGCACAACTGTTTGTTAAGAAATGTTTCTTGATCACCAAATCAACATATTAGAATGATTTCTGAAGGATCATGTGACACTGAAGACTGAAGTAATGACTGCTGACAATACAGGTTTGCCATCACAGCAATACATTACATTTTAAAATACATTAGAAAACAGTTGTAATAATGTTTCACAATATTTTGGATCAAATACATAAATGCAGCCTTGGTGACAATAACAGACTTCTAAAACCTTACAGACCCCAAACTTATGCACTCTAAAAACTGCTGGGTTGTTTGAACCCAAATGTGGGTCAAATATGGACAAACCTAACCTTTGGGTTAAAAATGTAATGTAAAAATGTAACCCAACAGTTGGGTTTGTCCATATTTGACCCAAATTTGGGTTAAAATAACTCAGCAGTTTTTTGTGTGGTAGTGTATATTTATAATATGATATTTACTTTACATATTTAAATACCTTTAAAGGAACACGTCGACTTTTTGGGACTTTATCTTATTCTCCATATCCCCAGAGTTAGATAAGTCCATACATACCACTCTCATCTCCGTGCGTTCCATAACTCTGTCTGACTCACTCACTGCTAGCCTAGCTCAGTACAAAGACTGGAGGTAAACGGCTCCAGCTAGCCTACTGCTCAAAAGACAAAATAACGGCAACATTTTCCTATTTACATGTTGTGATGTGTATAGTGTATAGCTGGAGCCGTTTACCTCCAGTCTTTGTGCTAAGCTAGGCTAGCAGTGAGTGTGTCAGACAGAGTTATGGCACGCACGGAGATGAGAATGGTGTGTATGGACTTATCTAACTCTGGGGGATACGGTGAATAAGATAAAGTCCCAAAAAGTCGCTGTGTTCCGTTAATATTTAAATCAAATGTGTTAAATGGAGTACTGTATTCTTGCTAATAGCTGAATTAAGCCAAATTAGCCCAAATACTAATGAACAAATTCTCAATATAGAATTTGTGAATGACAAGCATTCTCATCCAATAAATAATCACCTAAAATCAACGAATATCCAAAGCCACTTATCAAATGTGTTTTTGAATAAGGGAATGATCATAATCAATGGCTTTATATTTTCATGAGAAGCTATTATGTATTTCTAAGGCGTAAGTAGTGTGAGAGGACTGATAGGAACAGGATAGATAAATGAGAAAAATAGGAGAAAGAGAAAAAGGGAATGAAATGAAGATTAAGACAGGAGGCCATTACAATGGCAATACTCAGAATTTCATCCTAACTTTTCAAGTCAGTTTTTGTCTTTCGGTGTCTCAGTTTTGAACTCTCAGATTCTTTAAGACTAGTCTGTTTATGTTTTAGCCATTCTGTCCGACCACGGCAAACCTCAGTATAGTATTTGGGGACTAAAGGGACTCATTGAGCTCATCGCTCATCTGTTCATTGTTGAACTGAAAATTCACAAGGCTTGGGACAACATTGCTATGTTGCTCTCATTGCTCTCCCACACCACAGAGACCCTTAGTGGGGCTATTTTTTTTTTTTTTTTGGCAAATTTAACTGTTTTCATACCACCGATCTTTTATACACAGTCATTGTCTATTAACAAGCTCACTCTGATCTCATCACGCATCCTCCCTCTTTATGTTGTGTGTTGTAGTAATACATTTCACAAAATTAATTATATGAATAATAATACAATACTGCATCAAAGCCCATTTTCGAAGGACTAAATGCTTGTTTTTGCACAGAAATGAGAATGTTGTTGAAGTTGCAATAGCCTACTTGAATCATGACAGGCTTCTAGATCATAAGAAATAAATAAGACAGATTTAATTATGAAAATCTGATAGAAATGATATTAGAGCAGGCATTTAAGTTCATCCCTGCCTTGTTAGTTTGCATGTACAGGTAACAAACGGAAGTCATGTGACTCTTGCTTGTTTCAGAGCTTGTGGGCGGTGGATGGCTTTCTATTTGCAGAAAAGAGTGCTGATTGGCTGCTGAGCAAAGTAAACAGGTGTCTCCTTTCTCTCTGATTGGCTTGTGTGGTTTTTCACCTAAAAGGAGGGGAAGGTGAACTGGACAGGAGGCCTGAACGAGAATCCTGGACAGAATCCCCACTCTGCATGATATTCCAAAAAAGTTTCATATAAACCTAACGTTAGTCCAGAGTGACATTTGCCCTCCCCTTCGGCAGACCCCCCCTCCTCCCTTCGCCCTCCTGTCGCGACTGATGGTGGGTAGCATCCATTGGTGTGGCGGGGGTTATTGGTGGTTAGTCAGCCAGGTGTGTGGGTGATAGTTTTGGCTGTGTAGTTTTGGAACAGGGGTTGAAGGAACATTCCGATTGTGCCAAAGACACACACAAACACAAAGATCCAAAGGAATAGACGATCGATCACCATGGCGACATACTTCCAGTCCTCACTCACCTGTAAGATAAAAAGAACAGCGGATGAAAAGGGAGTGGAAGGATGAATAAATTGAGGCAGCAAAACTATTAAAAAATTTTTCATTAATCAAAATAATGCTAAAATAAAATATAAATATTGTTGAAAAACGAATTTAAATGAATTTAAATTGAAGTAAAAACTTCAATAAAAATAAAAAAAATAATATTTTCTTTGTTCTCTAAAAAGGACAAACAATGCACCACAAAAGCCATTTTTTTGTAGTTCACATAATTAGAACTGAGAAGGCTTTTACAATTCCAATTTAATTCATGAATTTATACTGAGGTAGCAAAAAGGAAGTAGAATTGAAATTTGAATGCAAGCATGAATTGCAATGGAAATCGATTCATTTTAACCTAGTTTTTAGCTAGAGCTGAATGTATGAAAGGAATTGATGAATAAAAACTGAATGTTGGCTCAAGAGTCTTACAGTTTGTAGATTTTATTGGCCTTAATATAAATTGATG
This sequence comes from Romanogobio albipinnatus, assembly GCA_023566225.1. Lineage (NCBI taxonomy): Eukaryota > Metazoa > Chordata > Actinopteri > Cypriniformes > Gobionidae > Romanogobio > Romanogobio albipinnatus. The sequence goes on along the minus strand of CM042252.1, from coordinate 26,867,418 downwards.
GACCATTTCCCAGAATTCTATCACCTGTTAAATTTATTTGCCCAACCCTGGTATAGACTAAGTCCAAAAGCTTAGGCAGTGACTTGTTCCCTGCCCTATCAGGCAATGACTTTGCAGGCAGCTGATTTCGGACAGTCTTCTGAGGCAGCGTAACGGTTTAGCCTCTTAACTGTCACCGTCCCACAGGTAGGACGCCTGGTGCTCTTTTTTGATCGCCTTTTTTTCGTATCATATATTTAAGTAATTATCATAAATTAGGTATCATTTGAAAGCTTACAAACTCAAAATTCATCCTGTGAAAACCGTTTTGAAATCTGACATTGTGTTACCATGGAAACGTTACTCTAAATTATTCTAGTGGGCTCCTCCCCTAGTGGGCGGTGTCATGTTTCATATTACAACAATTATTTTAACTACTTTATATTCAAAATCTTTTCCAATCTTGACAAAACACATATTGTCGGAAAGGACTGAGTCTCAAGGGTCCATATTTGGTGACTGTTTTGTGATGGAAGTGATATTTGGGCAGAATTTACAGGAAAATGCATGGAATTTGAATGACACCCGGTGGCTATTTTTGGTACAGCACCTAAACAAAATCTCATGGGAACTTCAATTTTTGTGATATCAACTTCAAATTTGGAACACAAATTGGTTAGACATATGGCTTTGATTTTATAGTAATTTTAGAGTAAATTCTTTTTTGTAAAATATATATTATATATGAAATAAAAAATATTTAGTACAGTATTTTTCATTTACAGTAAATTTAAACTTCCATAACTATTTCATACTTTCATATTCAGCAATAATCTGCAGAGTGTCGTCTTTAAAATGAGACCAAACTTTGGTCTATATTCCAAAGCATTCTTGAATTACAGCCCTTTAAGTTTGGATAGTGCATTTTCATGTGTATTCTCAAAAAGGGGGGTGACAGTTAAAGGGTTAATGATCCACAACAAAATAGAGTAAGCTTTGGTGATAGCTAAGCAAATATTTAATTACTACAATAGTAAATTCTTGCTAGAAATGACATCAAAAGTAAAAACGTTAGTCAAAAATGGTCATTTACACTGAACTGAACAACAACCACAAATTTCAGATGCCAACTTTATTTTTTAGCGCAACTCTCACAGAATCGAACACACAACATTGTGGGATATCAGAGGCAGCGAAGAATACATCTAGGCTAAGGTCTCTCAGGAGACAGGAAGTGAAGCTAACATTGGATTTGGATGTGCCTTGATGCCTTATTACTATGGAATGCAGCCTCCAAAGACAGCATTTTAAGCTTTTGGACGCAGCCATAATGTTTCACCTTAGACTGGGTAAACTCAGCCTGAACTGCCAGCGATTTGATTTCGCCCTGCAACTCAGTCTGGAAACCTGTATATTCATTTCTTTTGTGGGAAATCACAGCCAATCACAGACTGGCTTATCCACCTGGCGCGCTATTGGCGGGTTTAACATGATGACGGATAGAGAAGCGATGGGTCGTTGCCCGTTGATCACACCTCTTGTGGTCTGATTGGTTGAAGGACTATCCAATTGCATACAGAGTCATTTAATTTATGCTCATTTATCACGCCTCTTGTGCAATAGAAAATACAGAGCAGACTCCCCAGACCAATGTTCAATCTTAAATTGAGCTTGGTCTGGTGATAGCCAGACAAGTTTCACCCCATCCCTAAATAACAATAATTGTGATTGATCGCTATACATGTTAGTCAAGCTGCTCTTCTTATTCGCATACGGTTGTCGCATTTCGCCCCCCTAGCGGCAGTCGCACAGAACTTTGAAATTGGACGTGAAGCAACCGTTTCATTGTGTGTGTTTATGTGTGAATATATCCACACAAAACAAATGACCCTCAATATATCTCAAATAAAAACATGGTAGATGTTATAGAGCTAATAAACATACATATTGATTTAATAATTATGAAATAATTATTTCTGCCATAATTATTATTAACCGCCATTTTACAGAATAATGTTAAAGTGTTAAAATATTGGTAATTCTAACTTTGCGCTCATAGTTTTAATTAGAATACATCATATCCGGTCGGCTGGCAGCATATGGTCAAGTCGCAGAAGTTCAAATATTTCAACTCATCCGAAGCTCAAATTGGATCCAAAATTTTCGCCTACGCATATGATCGGAACTCCACGCAGCTCCCGTACTACTCTCCATTGCAAATTAATGACTTCAGGTGCAGTGTGCAGTGGAAAGACGGCTTTAGTAGGTGGTTCTTGACCAGAATATGCTGCAGTATAGACCGACCTTATGACCTTATGACATCTAAAGGTCTGGTTACATGAGACTGTGACCATACGTCATGGTGTTAAACCTGGGCCATAGATGTCATATTTGATTTGAGAGCTGCAGTAGAGAGGAATGAATAACAACGAATGAATCGGTGAAGAAAGGTGTTCTTTTTGGAGCTTTGAACTAGTTACATTACAAACAGCTGCGAGACTCTTCAAAATTCCCCTTTTGAGTTCCATTAGAAAAGATCGCAGCTAATGGGTTTAGAAAGACTGGAGAGTGAGTGAATGACATCATTGTAATTTTTAGGCGAACTATCCCTTTAAAAAGGCAAAATGTCAAAAAGCAAGGAAGATGTCAGATGTGAAGGAGAGACAGGACAAACAGATGAGTCAGATATAAAATGTTGGGGTGGGGTGAACAAAAGATTGAGAGGTAAACATAAGATGGGGAATTGGATGCGAATGTGTGGGAGTGAGTGAGAGAAGGGAAGAGAGAAGAGGGTGAAGGAAAAGGTTAATGTGAGCAGAGACTTCATTCCGCCACACTGCTCTGATGAGGTGAGACACAGGGGACTTGAACCGTAACCACGGCAAAGGCTGCAAGGGAGTTGGCATGGAGACGCCTTGTTACCATGGGAATGAAACTGTGTTCAGGTCGAGATGATTGACAGAATTACTGAGTGCTGTTAATTTTACCTCATGTTGACTGTATTCCTGCTCTTAAAGAGGAACCAACTGCTCAAGCCTGCTTAAAAATATTGCTGAGTTATAAAAATATATTGCTGACTGTTCTAACTGAACAATATCATCAAAATAATGTGAAAAGATAAAGAAAATAACTCACTAGCCATACATCTACAATATCTCCACTTATTCAGCAGTTTTCATGCTATGAAAGTGGCCCATTTAAAAGGTAAAATAATAATATAAATATGTATTGTATAAACCATAAAATAGTAATAAAGTAATAATAATAATTTAAAATTAGAGGTGCAACATTTTTTCAGTAAAATATCCAAAAACCACTAGGCCAGTGTTATATATTTTGTTCAATTGAGTACTTACAATATCCTAAATGTTTCCAACTATTTATAAATCGTGAGAAAATTGCTATTTTAACCAGGGAACCAGGACGTGTGAGGGAGTCGCCAGTCGATGGCGTCATATCTGCATTAGCCTCGGTTTCAGGTTTTATTCTGCAGAAACGCTTTACTCTCTGCAGTGTGTAACAAGTGTCTGCCGCCGAGTGAACGCAAAGAGTAACGTCATAACATAATTTTCAATACTCTCAGATGTATCTAATATGATAAACAGAGCTGCGTTGCCTCATACTCATGACCGGAAAAGCGGATGTGGCGCTGGCGACAGTGACTTAATAAAAGTCCCGCTGATCGCGAGGCGTGTATTGCGTTCGTCTCTCATTAACAATTGCTCCAGCGGCCTTGTTCAGCTCCACTCGGTCCTGCTTCTGCTTCATACTACAGTAACGTTAATAATCGCATCCATGAACATGATTTCTGCCCGAGTCCTATCCTGATTATTTTTCACTGGCTGTGAGGTGAAGACCACATGTCACAGGATTCTGCACTCAAACGTGGCGTCATCAAACTACGCCTTTGTCTGGAATAGGCGTTATATACAATTAACATAGTACACCTTTAAATAGTTTCAAAATGAAAATAATGAATAAATTACCAAAATAAAACAATTAAGAATAGTGTGAATTACATATTATAATATGAATAAATATATGGTATTTTATACACATTACATGTTGACATTATATTATCTATTTTTAACGGTTTTTAATGTAATTTTTATATTATCTTTATATTTGTGTGTGTGTGTGTGTGTGTGTGTGTGTGTGTGTGTGTGTGTGTGTGTGTGTGTGTGTGTGTGTATATACATACACACACACATCTTATACATTACAGGGGATCTATTAATGTATCTATTTTAATATATCTTCTTCATGAGAATTTGATCACCTAGACTACAAATAGTTCAATTGCCTTCTATCACTTGGCTTTAAATCACTTGGCTAAAATCACCTCTAGTATCATCCAGCACAAAACTGCTACTCTCAAACGTGAGTAATGCTGAGACTCAGATGGTGTTTGACAGCATGGGACTGTAAGCCATTTAAATGCCAACAGCGGGTGTAGTGCTGATATGTAGCTGTGCTTTGGCTAACGACCACATCTCTTTTTTAATGCTTTAGGACTTGCCTGTCAAAGCCCCCACATCAGAGATTATTGATCTGAATGTGTCTGTGGGAACGTGTGTAAGCTTTCACTGAGCTCATAATGAATGCCAAGTTTTGAGTCAGGGCTGCATAATCTACTGCTCACTCTTAACAGGTTTTTGTGTAATTTCCAACTTTCTTTTAGTTGTAATTGCAGCAAAAGTGATTGGAACTACGTGAATCAAAGTGATTCAGCTCTGCTTCTATTATATCAACTTTTGTACAGTTCAACAGATGCAGGTCCAGTTGTTGAGTGAGCTCAAAAGAAATGGAATCAAACACTGATGTTACATATATATGCCCAATTCAAAATTCAAAAAGATTGTAGGTAAAATATGTTTTCTGCATGACTCTGACAAATGGGCCCTGCTTAAACCTGGTATTAAGATTTTGGTCAATCGGATCATAAGTAGACGAGGGAGACACGACCCGTTTACACCTGTTGTTTTAATCTCTTTAATCTCTCTTTTTTTGTCCACTTTCAACAATTTCTGTCCAGATTTATTTGTGGAGAGGGTCAATTATATGTTTTTTCAGATTTTATCTAATGGACAAAATAAGCTCGCACAATTTACATATGAACACAACCAGAGATGACGGGAAAAAACATGCGGATGGCATCAGCTTTCATTTCTGCTCTGATAGCCGCGAGACCACACTGAACACTGTGAGTGCGTGTTTGAAATCAGGAATGGTGAGAGAACATTGTGCTTGGCGCTTCCCATGATGTTTGTGCATTAGGTCAGTAGGCGGTCTTTTGCGGCTGTTCGAACGCATTCGACCACATGAGCGTTTACACAATGAAAGCAATCCGGTCAAATGCGTTTTCGACTACCTCTGGAAGTGGTCGAAAGTGGTCAAGCTCAAAATGTTTTAGACCCGTTTTTAGCATTGTCCACTTGTGATCCAATTGACTGTCATCTTAATACCAGGTGTAAACAGGGCCATATAGAGTCCTTAGTTGTGGATTTTTTGTGGATTATTTTGTTTAGGGAAACTGCATGACAAGCTGACTACTGCCTTCCTGATTCATTCAAAGTTGATTTATAGTTGATTGTTCAAATTCAAATGGGTCTTCTTAGCAGTATGACAGGCAGATAGACTAATTAAACACCTCTAATTCACCACTGCCAAAAAGAAAACAAACAAACAAACAGACAATTTGGGAGTATATTTAAAGGCATATTTCACCCAAAATGAAACTATTGTAAAATACATTTATATGAACTGACCAAGTCTTCTGAAGCGATGTGATGATTTAATTTAGCCTCTTATTCACGTATGAACTTCGATCAACTTACATACATTGAGCACATCAAATATGGTCAACGGAAGCTCAACCATACATGCTTGACATGTGAGAACAAACCTTTTGGTTGTGTGGACTTTGTGTGGAGGGTCAGAAATCTCTCGGGTTTCATTAAAAATATCTTCATTTGTGTTGCTGATATTCAAAGATAAAGATGAACGAAAGTCTTATGTGTTTGAAATGACGTGGGTAAGTAATTGATGACAGGATGTACAGTATGCCATTAACTAGAATGCTATAATCGACAATTACGGTTATCAAAGCAGCCATGCCTGTACGATTATTTATTCAATTAATTGTGCAGGCCTAATACATATTTGCTTTGAACGAGGAAATGTTTATATTTGTAGTCTCAGTCACCATATTTCACATTTGTCAGTGCCATTATACTATCATTTAAGGTACAACAATGAACAGAAATCATTATTTTAACTGACTGCTATAAATGATAGCATACTGTATTATTGATGCTAATGTGAAAAGACTCATCTGCACATTCAGAAATGTGATTATGAAAGAGAATGACTCACACTGCGGTCGTCGTCCTCGCTCTTCATGTGGTTTGCAATGAAGCGGACTCCATCTACAGCCTCCTCAAACCCTGGGCAGGCCTGGGCCAGCAGAGCCTGGGTGAGGACTGTCGGGGGCTGCTGCTTCCCCCGAGGTAGAGCAGAGGTCTGCAATGGATTCGAACCTCCTTCCCTGGCCTCTCTCCCCCCTTCCCTTATCCCGTTTAGTCCATCTGTCGACCCCCCTCCACCCAACTCTGCCCCAAACTGTTTCACTGAGGCTCGGTTCACATAGCATGTGCACGCCTCATTGTTCTCTTTGTTCCCTGATGAAGAGCCACCCAGTCCCAGCCCTGCCATGAGCCCGGCAGCCAGACCCCCTCGCCCACCTTCCTGCTGTTCATTGGCACGACGGCGTTGGCGCAGACGCTGTCGCTCGCTGCTGTTGCGCGGCTGCTGCATGAAGAGCAGGGTGGGCAACTTGTTGAGGAACACCAACTTCACCCATGGAGGCATAGTGTGTGTGGTGGGTGACCGGTGATGCACGTTCAGCACACACACGCTCGTAACAATGGAGAACGTGACCAGCACCATAGTGAACATCAGATACTTCCCAACCAGAGGGACATCGAGAGACGTGGGCGGCACAATTTTGGAGATCAGCAGCAGGAACACAGTGAGGGCCAGTAGCACTGAGATACAGAGCGTCATCTTCTCCCCACAGTCTGATGGCAGGTAGAACACTAGGATGGCCAGTGAGGTGATGAGGACGCAAGGAATGATGAGGTTGATGGTGTAGAAGAGGGGTTTGCGGCGGATGATGAAGTCATAGGTGATGTCTACATAGGTTGGGTCCAAGGGGTTCTCGTTTCGACGGCCGGGCAGAGCAATGATGTCCCACTCACCGCTGGGTGTGAAATCGTCCATGCTTGCCACATCCGCACGCAGAACCAGGTCCACTTCTGTGCGGTCATAGGTCCATGAACGGAAACTCAGAGTGCAGTTCTGCTGGTCGAACGGGAAGTGCTTCACCTCAATTTTACAGGCACTCTTATAAATCGCTGGTGGCAACCAGAAGACACTTCCATCATAGGAGACAACAGCATTGGAGTAGAAAGACACCTCATACATGCCATCAGCGCTGATGAGGAAAGAGACAGAGGGGTTATGAGGTGGTTTCTACTTTAAAGGAAGCTCTATCAACAGCATATGTGCCATACTGTTGATCATGTATTGTCACTTTTTTAAAGGCACCAACACTTATAACGTGGGATGTGTGAATGTAAAATGTCACGGCATTTGCCATGAATGGAACCCATGACCTTGAAAGTTTGGATATTTTAACTTTAACAATCTTTACCATGACTGATTAAATGATTTTACCAAATAAGTCACATGCCAATACATTTCAAATCCTTAAGTATAATGATAAAGTGTTGTGGATATACTTTTAATACAATATACTTTCATATTTACTGCCTGGCCCCGTTTCTTCAAAAGTATCTTGGAGTTCTCGAATCTGCTAAGAACGTTTTTAAACCTTAGTGTTTGGGCCCTCTTGTGGGTGTGTCCCTGCACAATGTTTCTTAATGATGCATCCAGGGTTAACTAGGTTAAATTTAAAACATCTTCTACTGCGTGATATGACAGTGAGAGAGGAGGAACATGCTTTATTTACAGTGAGGTCATGTAATGTGACACAGGAACACATGCTAATGAGACGAAGACTGGTAAGCGGGGGTGTTATCTACCCTCCACTGACAGAGGAATGGAATAGGTGATGAAAAGAAAGGATGAGATAGGATACAGGCAGTGATAATCTGACTAGATATAAGTAAGTACACAAGAGCCAAAAATGGAATGATCTTTGAGACTTACTTGTTGTAAAGAACAACATCAGGTAACCAAATATGTTTGGAGGGAAGACGGACCTTCTTCATGCCGTCAAACTCATCTGGGTTCCATGTTAACCGGTAGTCCTGCCACTCCTGAGGACAAAGTGAAAACAAATAACCATGATAGGCTCAAAGAGGAAAAAAAGCAATCTGTTAACATTCACATTTTTTTCAATGGTAGAATAAACAGCTACTTTTGAATGGTTGTCAATGGAGAAAGATGTGTTTAGCAGCCAGATAATGTAGTTACAACAACTACTAGCACATGTTAATGGCAAAATCTTGATCTATTGGATACAAGTGTAATACACTGTACAGCTATGGCCTTCTTCCACACATATTTCTCATGTCATGAAAACGTCACTTTTTGTCGACCTGTGAACAGGCGGTGTAACCAACCCTCACATGTTGTTAACATCATGTTCATCTGTCACACACACCACTGCTCTGTCAATTAACAGTGTATTTAATGTATGTACTAATGATCTGTCACATTTCATTACTGATAGAAATGTCTTAATAAACTAGATTAGAAAATTAGAAATAATTACTTTAGGCCATAAATGCTGACAGATTAAATAGACTGCAAATGAGAGCTGTCAAAAAGCATAGCATAACTAATGGTAGTCATCTTAATACGCACAAAAACAGTGATAAATGTCTAATGATGATAATTTAACACACTTCCTGTTGAGTTCTGACCAGATTGTGACCACTAATGTAATTATATTACATTCTTTACTCTGACACACCAATTGCATACACACACTCTGGCCAGAAAAGACACACACTGTTGTAAAGTTGTATGGGTAACCTGTACTGACAGCGGCAATAACTCCTGCCAACTGACATCTATGGTTATAGTGACCATGAGCAGATGATTCAGAGAGGGAGTGACAGAAAGATGGAGAAAGAAAGAGAAAAAAGAGAGATGTGTAAGAGAGTACTATATCTGTACAAACAGATTTTGATGAGTAGTTCTGTATATACACTACAATGAAAAAATATTCACAAATAATTACAAAGAAATGCAAGTAACACATTGAATTAAATGTGAAATTTTGAAGTAGAAAGACAGAAAAAGGTTTTTATTGTAAATTATACTCCATTAATCTTTGTGTCATGTTGGGTATGGTCCGATCCAAAACTCTTGATGCAGGTACTATAATATAAAGTCTTTAATCCACAAAGAGAATCACACAGGAGAAAACCAGGAGAAGTAGCGGCATAATCCACACACTTAATACAAACAATAAAGTCTTTAGTAAAAAGTCCAAAGCAGAGACGGCGGCTAGTAGAACCGAGGTGAAGAGGGAGTGAGGACCAAGGTGGAGCTGGAGCAAAGAAGGAGCCCGGTAGAACCGAAGGGGTGGAGGATTGAGGTGCAGCCAGAGGCCAAGAATTCCATGGTGAAACTAGAATGACAAGAGACCAAAGTGGAGCCTGAGGGACGAGAGAGCCCGGTAGAGCCAGAGTGATCCTAGAAAACGGTGGAGCTGAGGGAGTGCAAAGCCAAGGCAGAACCGAAGGGATGATGGGTCAAGGTGGAGATGTGGGGCAGGGGATTCCCCCTCACAGAGCTGTGCTTGTGTTGAAGAGGCCTGAGTTGGAGAGCTGGAGGGAGTCAGCGGCATGGGCAGAACTGAGGGTCTGTAACGCACCAGCGAAGGTTGGGACTAGGTCATCAACAAAGTTATCAGAAGCAGACTGAGGGATACGGAGTTCAGGGGTGGGGGCTGGCTTCGTCTCAATTTGAATGAGCCAGTGCTCCTCCACTGGCTCAGGGGTGGATTGTCCCAACACTTCCAACTCTGGGGTGGACCTGGCGGTGGCCTCCGTCCTCAGGATGGATATGGCATCCGGCTTTGGCTCTGGGATAGAGACGGTGACTGGCTCTGGCTACCTGGTGGGGTCTGGTGTCATCACTGGGTCCTTGCCGGAAGATCTTCCTTTAGCTCCAGGACTCTCTAGGCTGGGAAGGTGAGGCTTCTTGGAGCGGGCAGGGAGATGGCTGCTGGGGACAGAATGAGCTCTGGGATGTCAGAGTTGATGCCGTTTTCCTCAACGACTCCCACTGTAAAGGAGGGAGTCCCCTTCATTGACTTCATTAACACCCAGAGGGCATAGTTGATGAAGTCAACGAAAGGAATATGGTCCACAAGCAGCATCTGGCCTAAAATGTCATCCATCCCACTCCAAAAGATGGACTTGAGAGCCTTGTTGTCCCAGCATGCCTCATGGTACAGATCTAAGATCTCCTCAGGATATTCCTCCAAAGTACGGCCGTTCTGAAAAAAGCCTTCCTTATTATTACTCATAGTTAAAGGTCGGTCATTCTGTCACGTTGTGTGTGGTCCAGTCCAAAACGCTTGACACAGGCACTATAATATAAAGGGCCAGATTTACTAACAGCTTGCGCCAGCGCAAACCCTCTTTTGGCGTTAAAAATCTACAGTCAGGATTTACTAAAGACACGCTGTGATAAATTAGCGCTGAAATGGCGTGGACAGGGTTATTTTTGCGTAAATAAAATAGCGTAAATAATGCAGTATAGACTGACCTGAGTAAGCCAGACATTGGTGGTCATGATCTGTTCTCTTTCATGCTGTGTAGAAGGAAAAGAAAAACAGACAGAGGAAGGTAAAAATTGACACAAACTGCATAATCAATACAATTTAAATAGCAATACAGTTTAAATTATATAAACAAAGTTGTATTTTAACTACTCATTTAAAGTGGACTCATTTAAAGTTTGTAATATGGCTGTTTGTGAATGTAAAAGGTCTGCAATGTTTTAAAGATCAAAGTGCACAACAAATGGAGTTAACTCTCAAAAGAAAGAACCGATTCCGAACTGTCTGAAATGAGTCATCACCAGTAATTCCAGTCTTACTTCCAGCACAAACCTATGTAGGTTTGCAACAAATTCCAGCCTATGGTCTTCATTGGCTGCCCACGAACAACATCTATTTTGACCCACCCTCAAACACTGTAGTTGTAGCTGAGACTAGAAGAGTTTATTTTGTGTTGTCACCATGGCGAGAAGATGCAGTTCCCTTTCGTTCAGTCACTACGATGTACGTTAGTGACTAACGAATGGGGGTTTCGCTTAGAAGCCAATTACCTTCGAGAATTCAACAGCGCCCAATGGCAGTGCCAATGCCATGGGCATGCGGAATTTGCATGTGTAACTCCGCCCCACCTCGTGGGTATATAAGGAAGTACGCTGGCAACATCGCATTATGTTTCTGCTTTGGAGCCAAGAGGATCTCTTCACTCCTTCAAGCCTGATACTGAGTCTTTGTCAGCCTTCGAGACGAGCAGCTTTCCAGAGGCGTTGGTGTTACGGCGCGTTCCAGTGATCGCATACTGCCTGCCTGCTGATCTGCACAGTGGTCCGCTAGACGGCTGGTGTGTGGTCCCTGGACGCTTCGGCGTTCTCTGCGAAGCTTCCTCTTACAAAAGAGCTTGCACGTGACGCACCCTTTTCAGGATGTCTCGTCCGTGTACTTCTGGGTGTGGCCGGTCGTTGTCTTCCTTTGATGGGCACAAACACTGTCTGGTATGTTTGGGCTTTCAGCATGCCCAGGCAGCGTTTGTGGATGCGTCATGTTCCCACTGCGGGAACATGACCATCGCAGTGTTGCGGTCGAGACTCGATGGCCCCCCCAGTTGAACGGTCTGTTGCGATTCAACTGTGTCCAGCTAAACTTCAACTAAACGCCAGGCCAAGTGGCGCTCCTGAGACGGACGGCACAGGGATGGGAAATTCTTTCCAGGAGATGGTAGCAGGACCACTCCTTCCCCCGGTGGAGGGCCGGGGGAGAATCCTTTGTTCAGCTGCTGGCCCCCGGGTCAGCAGCACCCTATTTTGGTCAAAGAAATAATTAACCCTTCCATCCCTGAGCCACCAGAGATCGGTGATGACAGTGAGCGCCACCCCCGGGTCACGCCACTCGCATCCCTCTCTGTCGCCAGCCTCCTGGCAGAGCAGACCCCAGTGGAACGTGCGTCCTTCCCTGGTCTCCTCTGTCAGGATGCAGCAGTTAACCGTGCCCCCGCACCGGGACGCCCAACAGCCTCCCATGTCCGGGCCAGTAACGCTGCCTCGCTGCCTCGCTGCTCCACACCGGGTACATCTGTGGTCCGAATGACCCCGCTGGTGCAGTTCCTGGGAGTCTGGCTTCAGCTTCCAGGGCTGTTCCGCTGGGTCGCGAGGACTGTCAGGCACGGCTACGCGATTCAGTTCGCGCAGGTTCCTCCCTGCTTCCGGGGAGTCCGTTTCACCATGATCGGGGCCAATGCCCCCGTCATGCGAGCGGAGATTGCCACCCTACTGGCGAAGGGTGCGATCGAACCTGTCCCTCCAGCCGAGATGAACTACGGGTTCTACAGCCCGTACTTCATTGTACCCAAAAAGACCGGTGGGTTACGACCAATCCTGGACCTGCGCATCTTGAACCGTTACCTTCACAAGTTTCCGTTCAAGATGTTGACAGCGAAACGCCTTTTCGAATGCGTTCATCCGGACGATTGGTTTGCAGCGATCGACCTGAAGGACGCCTACTTCCATGTCTCCATTCTACCTCGACACAGACCGTTCCTACGGTTTGCTTTCGAGGGGTGGGCATATCAGTACGCGGTCCTCCCATTCGGGCTATCTCTGTCCCCTCGCGTCTTTACGAAGATTGCCGAGGCAGCCCTTGCGCCCCTTCGGCAGCACGGGATTCGCATCCTGAACTACCTCGACGACTGGCTCATAATGAGTCACTCTCGAGCACAGGTGTGCGAACACAGAGATCTAGTGCTCCAACACTTAGCCCGTCTGGGCCTTCGGGTCAACTGGGAGAAGAGCAAACTTTTCCCCGTGCAGAGGATCTCTTTTCTCGGTATGGATATCGGTCGCCATGCGCAGTCTCTGCTGACTTGCCTTCGTCAACTCGAGGGCAAGAGTGCGGTTCCACTGAAAATATTTCAGAGGCTCCTGGGGCATATGGCATCTGCAGCCGTGGTGACGCCGCTCGGATTTCTACATATGAGACCGCTTGGTGAGCACTGGCTACGTGATCGAGTCCCGAGATGGGCATGGCGGTCTGGCACGCTCCGGGTACAAGTGACTCGGGCCTGCTTACAGACTCTCACCCCGTGGTCGAACCTCAGTTTTCTACGGACTGGAGTGTCCTTATAACGGGTTTCCAGGCATGGAACAGGACCCCGGCGCCTTCTGCATGTCAATTGCCTCGAGTTACTGGCAGTACGGTTCGCCCTGCACCGCTATCGAGCGTTGCTGAGGGGTCAACATGTACTAGTCAGGACAGACAACACGGCCATAGTAGCGTACATCAACCACCAGGGCAGTATGTCTCAACTTGCCCGCCATCTCGTTCTATGAAGTCAGAAGCACCTGAGGTCCCTTCGTGCTGTCCACATCCCGGGAGACCTGAACCGTGCAGCCGACGAGCTCTCACGGATTCAGCCTCTTCCTGGAGAATGGAGACTCCATCCCCAGACGGTCCAGCTGATATGGGAACAGTTCGGCGACGCACAGGTAGACCTGTTTGCCTCCCAGGACTCTTCCCATTGCTCCCTGTTTTATTCTCTGACCGAGGGCACCCTCGACACGGATGCACTGGCGCACAGCTGGCCGTCGGGGCTACGCAAGTATGCGTTTCCCCCAGTGAGCCTTCTTGCACTGGTACTGTGCAAGATCAGGGAGGACAAGGAGCAGGTCATGTTGGTCGCCCCGTATTGGCACGGCCAGACCTGGTTCTCAGAACTGCTACTCCTTGCGACAGCCCCTCCCTGGCCTATTCCTCTGAGACCGGACCTCCTCACTCAGAGACGGGGCACCCTTTGGCACCCGCGTCCGGCGTTCTGGAAGCTCCACGTGTGGCTTCTGGACGGAACGCTGCAGGTTTGAGTAGCCTTCCACCTGCGGTGGTCGCTACCATCACTTCCGCTAGGGCAGAGTCTACACGACATCTCTATGTGTTGAAGTGGAACCTCTTGGTTGTTCTTCCCGCCAAGAAGACCCCTGGAAATGCCCGATCGGGTCCGTGCTATCGTTTCTCCAGGAGGGGTTGGAGCGAAGGCTGTCTCCCTCCACCCTTAAAGGTCCCGTTCTTTGTGTTCTTTTGATGCTTTGATTGTGTTTACATTGTGCAATATAACATGTGTTCATGTTTCGCGTGTAAAAAAAAACAGTATTTTTTAACACAATTTACTTATCTGTATACTGCTGTTTTCACTTTCCTAAAAACGGCTGATGACTTCCTTTATTCTATGAAGTCCCTCCTTCAGAAATACGTAACGAGTTCTGATTGTGCCAGCGGTTCTCGTGTTGTGATTTGACCGCATCTTAGCAAACGTGGCACGGTTCCTGTTGTTGTGATTCGACAGCAGCTTAGCGCACGTGGAAAGGTCACGCCTCTTAACGGGAGATATATGCGCTTAATGATCTCTACAGCGTCCCTGGGAAAGCCAAACAAAGGTGATTTGACTCCGGGATGAAAATAACAGCGTCTTGACGACATGGCGACAAACACACTCAAACGCAACACTTCCTTTTCTCCACGCGACCGTCCTCTTCTCCACGTGGGACAGCAACAAGACCACGCCCCTTTTTTTTGCGTATTCTTGTGGGCGGAGGTTAGTCTGTTCTACTGTTCTACTGACGTCATTTATGAAGGAAGTACCAGGATGTAGTCCAAGCCAGCCGTCCACTGTAGGCTTTGAAAGGGAACTTCTGTTAAATAAAATATCTCGCTTGGCATTGAACTTTGAGCTTTATAATTTTACAGGTATTATTTATGCTCTAACAGCAACATTACATACTAACTAAAGTTTGAACAATGGGATCACGAAGAACGGGACCTTTAAAGTGTACGTGGCCGCAATATCTGCCCACCACGATCTCCTAGGAGACAAAAAGGTAAGTCAGCATGACCTGATCATGAGGTTCCTGAGGGGAGCGAGGAGACTGAATCCTCCTCGCTCTCCTCTCGTTCCCTCTTGGGACCTCGCAGTAGTCCTAAGTGCTCTGCAGAGGCCTCCCTTTGAGCCTTTGCGGTCGGTTGATATTAAATTTCTGTCTATGAAGACGGCTCTGCTGACCGCATTGGCCTCTCTTAAGAGGGTAGGGGACCTGCAGGGGACCGATTTTGGTGCTTCAGTGGTTCTTCAGCGGTTCTTCAGAGGTTCTTCACCGGTTCTTTGACTAAGGTGCTATAGAGCACCGCTAACTAAGGTGCTATATAGCACAGCTACCATATACAGAACATGTTAAGATATGGTGCTATATAGCACCAAAAGTGGTTCCCCTATGATTACGACGAAGAACCATTTTTGGTGCCATATAGAACCTTTTTTTTTTGAGTGCATTAAGAGAAAATTAAAGTTTTAAAAAAAAAAAAATTTTTTTTTACCTTGGATACATGTGAACCTACCAAAACAAAATTAGGAACCTTCCAAATAGATTATCTATCCTTTTTTGTTTCTGAATTCATTCAAATGTATTAAATATAATATATTAAATATATATATGAAGAGTTCAGATGCACAGAAAGCCACTTCGGTCAAAAATGAGATAACGATATTGAGTGAATGCTCTCCGCATAGAGTATACATTCATAAAATACTTTCACTTCAAACCCACTAAATCCCAGCCTCAGCCCATTCAAAAGTACCGGTACTTAGGTAGGAATCTATTCATAGAAGCCTGACAAAAATGCTTATTTTGAAGAAAATTGTCAGACGGACTTAGAGGCTTTTGCATCTGAAGTCTTCATATATATATATATATATATATATATATATATATATATATATATATATATATATATATATATATATATATATAAAATACCCAGTACAGAAAGAAACAAAGTATTCATCATGGTTCATCGTTTGATGGTTTTAAATCTGTTTTTATTGATCAAAGGCTACATTCTTGAGCATAATGGTTCTTTTATGGATCAAGGACATTAAGAAGCCCTTGCCGGCCCCTCCAGAGATGAATTACACAGGAATGACACTGCTTTCCTCCAGCTTTCAGCCCAGGTAAGTGAGCTGGTGATTTACAGTGCATTACAAGCATGAAGGAAGCATGTAATTGGCTGACAGCTGAGCGGTTAGCATAGAACCATGAGTGGTCAGTAAGCATGGGTAATTTGCTGCACCTGTGGGAACAGAGATGGCTATTTCCTGTTGTCCATTCTCGCTTCCTACAGCGTACTGACAACATTTTACTCAACATTAAAAAACAAAACAAAAAAGCATGCTAATACTGAGACCTCAGAGGCATAACTGCATTATGTCACCGCTCCATTTTAGGCCTAAGTGGGCTTACTGAACTAAGAGGCATAATACCACATTGAAAACTGACCAAATCTAAAAATAGAAGTCATTTTGAATAGGAAAGAGGCTTTCGTTAAATGCTCCGGCTCAGTCACTGCTAAAATATTAGTTGTAACTCTGGATTAAGTCATGATTAAGCAAAGTAAAAACAAAACAAAAAACAATATTTATACAAAGCTAGTCAAAACCTTGTGAACCTTAGTGAAACCTTTATTAATATGCATACTGTATTTAAATATGAAAGACCAAAAGTAAACATCTCCACTGACCACACTGATGAGCTGGGCCAGCGAGACCATCAGCTGCACGGTCACCAGTTCTGAACCATTAGTTGCTGGTCGGATCAATTTGTTGTAGTGGGCTGGATTGAGAAGATGCTCCACCAGTCTCTCTTCTGTATCTGCCCCATCACTGCCTGTAATATAGATACAGTAGATCAATACACATCCCACATTTAAAAAATATTCCCATTTTTGTATGTGACATCTGTTGAGTAGTTTTGTTTAAACCTGAGGCACAGCTGCAAAACACAGAAAACCTCCTCTCTGGAGAACAGCTTGGATTTATGAAACATAAATCTGTTATAACAAATTTCAGTTAACTTTGTGTGGAAACCACAGTGTAAATGATTCAAAGCATGATCAATCAATTTTATATTTCTTAAATAAAATGTATTATTCATTGTAAAATTGTTGATATTTTGATAATGAAAATGATCAAAATATGTATGGTGATATATTTCATTATGATTAGACAATAAATACTGTCACTAAAACTGTTTATACTTAATTTTTTGTTAATAATGTTTACATATCCAATTTGTGGTGTTACAAAACAGACTGTGAAAGCTACAAATAATCAGAAAGAATGACTTTTTGAATGGCATTTGTTGGGAGTCTTGAAAGCATGCTCTAATATTTTCCAATAACGCTCACTCTTTTGAAAAATCTGTCAATCATTTGTAAACTGTTACATTTAAGGTAAATGTGCAGTTCCTCCTATTTAACATGTTTCTGCATGCTTTAGGTAGCTAAATAGCTAGCATTTATTTTATTTATTGTTAATTTGTATTAAAAGGATCACATTAATGGAAGTGCTGCAGTTTAGTAAAGAGAAAAGCAACTTTCAGACTTTTAGCAGGACAGGAGAAAAGCACTGAATCAAATCTTCTTTATTTTTGAGAGTGACAGACAAACACCCATCACCACATGCTTATAAATTCCTTGTCGCATACTCACTGCAATTGACTAATAGCACCTACAGATCAATCCAGCGGGATGGCTTTATTCATCAAATCAAGTAAAGGCTGTTTTTCCTTACTTCAGTCTAGTTACAAAGGACCCACATATTTCTTCACTACCAAATGTGAATCAACACGGAAAGTGACATATTTGTAATCTTTGCTAGATAGCACAATATAAAATGACTCTGTATATGTATCTAGTTCTAATAGCAAGCAAGTCAAATATTCTCTTTCATATTCCCGTTTGCTATTCTGTCTTCGTCGGATGTAATCTTCACTTCTTTCATCTTGTTGTTTTCTCCTTTCTCAGGGTCAGCATAATACATATCCTCTGTCTCTCTCCCTAACTACTCTTCCATCCCATTCTCTCTGTCTCCCTGTCTCGTATTGGCTTGTTCTTGCTGCTCTTGTTGTGTTCAGTGGACAGGAATGATGTTTCTACGGCACAGATCAATGAAGACTCTAATCACACACCATAAACTCTCTCTTTCTCCTCTGTGCTCATGTCCACCTGCACATGCAGCCCTCTAAATCTCCCTGTCTCCATCTAAATGCAGCATCTCTTTTCTGCTCAGTTTTCCTTCGTTTATTGCTCCTGTCTTCTAAAAAAAGACCATGACAGAGTGAGATGCCTGATTTGGTGAGTTGTGGGCTTGTTTGTCTGTATAAATGAATATGGTAAGTGTTGCATAACATTATGTACCCTAATAGAATGTGTAGGATGCTTAGCATAAAAAAAAGGAAAATAATGTTTATATTTTCACAGAAGGGTTTAAAAATTGTCATTGATGTTCAAGGCATCAACACTCAATAGTAATCAAGGATATGATGAATTCAAAGTGGGACACTTTTTTTTCTTTTCTTAATTGCTTTTGTTAACTTTAAGTTCCAACTAAAAAGTTAATCATCCTGGTTGCGCACTGGGTCGGCAACAGCCGGCCTCTACTTTCATCATTCAAAGATACATACAAATACAGGTAATTGAAGAAACATGAGCGCTAACGTAAACATAGACCGGACAAATGAGAACTGAAACTGAGTAACCATGATGAGAAACAAGAAGCGGGAACTGAACAAAGGAAAACAGAAAGCAATTAATACTAACTAAAAGAAAGTGAAACTAAGAACAAACCTAACTAAATATCCCTGATAGAATGTCTCCTCCCGGGAGGCACCGTAATAGAAGAAGTGATGGAGCGATGGTGGAGGTTTTGGAGGTGGTCGAGGAGCAAGCAAAGGGAGGGCTGAAACAGGCAGATGGGACTGTGGAGGCGAAGATGAAAGTAGTGGCCGGATGTTGCCGACCCAGTGCACAACCAGGATGATAACCCACGGTGGAGTGGATGGAGGAAGGAGCCATGATGGTGGCTTGGTGAGCATCATCCAGGTGATGACCGATGTACAGGTAGCCACAGGGAGAAGAGCCGTTTGCGCAGACATAGGACAGAGGGACGCAACGGAGCCACAGTGACGACCCCTTGAAATGGGTCCTGTCCTGAGGGCTGAGGACGAGCTGGTGTGACAGAGGGCGGAGGTGATGCCTGAGGGCGGGCGGAATTTTCCGAAGCCAAAGGGGTGGAGGGCCGAAGAGCAGTGGACGACCCGCTAGTCCACGGCGGAGGCATTGCAATGTCTGACCCCGGTGGAGCCGACGGTCGAGGGAGCCCAGGTGAGGTCGAACAGCCGATTATCAAAACTGGAATCGAGGGAGGAAGTAACGCAGGCGCAGGAGCCAGGGCAACGGGTCAAAGTGGATCTGAGCACTCCGAGTCTGGAGGCGGAGCCACGGGCTCATCACCCCCAGGAGGGATTGGCTCCCCTTAGGTCCAAGGTGTAACCACGCCACTGAGAGGAGGTAGAGTTAACACTGAGTGACCGATGGGGGACAATGATGACTGGGTTGTAGCAGTGGCTGAGGACAGAGAATGGGTATTGAGAAATGAACAGAATCCAACAAAACAAAGTGTTTCCAACAGCACTCTGTAGAGGTGGTGGGAGAGGGAGGCTGGGCTGGGTTGGCACAACTGAAGAAGATGATATACATACAGATAAGTTCATGGGGCACAAGGAATCCAACTCTCCACTCTCTTGAAAAGTGTCCGTTGAGTCCAGCTGGTACTCACTCTCAGTGGCGGGAGGGTGGGCGAGGCTCGCTTCAATTCCCTCAAACTCCACAAGGACTCCCATGGCAATAGACGGTGATATGGAGTCTCCACTCTCCGGGGAGCACCGGTAACCGTGACAGCTCGTCGGCCCAACGATTGAGCGGGCTCGGAATGTGAATGCATGAAGGGACCTCAGATGCTTCTGACTCCACAGGAGGAGATGATGGGCGAGTTGGGACATGCGGTGGGAGCGTAAACCACCCTGTTTGTTGATGTACGCAACGGTCGCAGTACTGTCCGTCTGGACCAGAACGTGCTTGTCTTTGAGCGGCGTTTTGAAGCGGCTGAGAGCAAAATGAACTGCCAGCAACTCCAGGCAATTGATATGCCATTGCAGTTGGGGCCCCGTCCACAGACCCGAAACTGCAAGCCCGTTGTACGTAGCACCCCAGCCAGTGGATGAGGCATCCGTGTAGACAACAGAATGCCTGGACACTTGTTATAGAGGCACTCCTGCCCGTAGAAATTAAGGGTCCGACCACGGGCTGAAGGTTTGGCGGCATCTCGGCGTCACTTGGACATAGAGGACCCAATGTGCCACGCCCATCTCGGGACTCGGTCGTGTAGTCAGCGTTGAAACGGTCTCATATGGAGCAGCCCCAGCGGCGTTACTGAGGCTGCCATATTTTTTACATTTACATTTACATTTTTATGCATTTGGCAGACGCTTTTATCCAAAGCGACTTACATTGCATTCAAGGTAAAATTTTTTTACATTTTTGTCAATTCTTGCTTTCCCTG
Source organism: Romanogobio albipinnatus (assembly GCA_023566225.1). Taxonomy (NCBI): domain Eukaryota; kingdom Metazoa; phylum Chordata; class Actinopteri; order Cypriniformes; family Gobionidae; genus Romanogobio; species Romanogobio albipinnatus. Next base: position 26,846,686 of record CM042252.1, on the reverse strand, counting down.
GGAATCGAACCCATGACCTTGGCGTTGCTAGCGCCATGCTCTACTGTTTGAGCTATAGGAAAGCTGCGCCATATGCCCCAGGAGCCTCTGAAAATGTTTCAGTGGTACCGCTATGCTGCGTTTGAACGAATTCAAGCAGTTCAACACTGACTGGACGCGCTCCTCAGTGAGGCGCGCTGTCATGGTGACCGAGTCAATCTCCATCCCAAGAAAAGAGATCCTCTGTGCGGGAGAGAGTTTGCTTTTCTCCCAGTTGACCCAAAGACCCAACTGGCTAAGGTGCCGAAGCACCATGTCCCTGTGTTTGCACAACTGATCCCGCGACTGGGCAAGTATCAGCCAGTCGTCGATATCGTTGAGAAGGCAAACACCACGCTCTCTCATGGGAGCAATGGTCGCCTCCGAGACTTTCGTGAAGACACAGGGCGACAGGGACAGCCTTAAGGGCAGGATTTCGTACTGACATGCTCATCTGTCAAATGCAAATCGTAGAAACGGTCTGTGTCGAGGGAGAATCGAGACATGATTCTCGCGTACGCGTCCTTCAGGTCGATCACTGCAAACCAATCTTGGGGACAGATGCACCTGAAGACGCGTTTCTGCGTTAACATTCTGAACGGCATCCTGTGAAGGGAGCAGTTCAAGTATCGCAGATCTAAGATCGGTCGAAACCCGCCGAAACAGCCGGCACCCCCTGCTGGCGATTTGGAGAGCATGGGAGCATTGTACACCGCCAAGCATGCTCTCCAAATGAAGGAGGGGCTGAGAGTGGCAAGGCTTTGTGGCATTGCACACAGTCTGCCTCACCTCCTTCCTCAGCGGGGAACAAGAGCGGCGAGGCATAGGTCACGCACTGTCGTCCACGCACCGCTGAGATGAGGGGAATGAGAGTGGCGAGGCTATGTCGCGTCATACACTGCCATTTTCGCCCTCTTGTGGGGAGGGGAATGACTGCGGCAAGGCTTTGTAGCGTCACACGCTGCCATTCCTGAACTCCTGAGACCCAGAGGTATTGGAACTGCTCTTGAGAATTTGGGTACCACTGGCTGTTTTTAACAGAATTACTAATGGTTTTCCACTCGGCCCTCCTCCGGGGGAAGAACAATTGCCAGCGCTGTGCGCAGCTCAACCTCGGAACTACCCTCGTGAACTAAGCAGGGCGGAGGTGGCCTGCCAGTGGCACTGCCACCCCACCGATGAGGGTAGTGAGAGAGAGGAAAACTTTATACAGATTATGGCCCTATTGGTGTTCCATATTTTGGCACCAAATAGTTCCACAACGCCAAAGCCTTCCAATGTACATCCAGGAAAAGGCAGGGGGCGGGCAAGGCGATTTATGCGTTGCACTATGCCTCAGCCACCCAGGAAAGCATGGCTGTCAAGCATGAATCTGATTCAGCACAAGCGCCCACTATTATAGTGGGAATCTCAGCATCATCTTCAACTTCACCCACAAACACAGTCTCAACATGCTTGAGAATTATCTCAATTATCTGCTTGCGATGCGATAGAGGAGTGGGGGGCCCACGGAGGTGTACTTGGCAGGGAAGCCTCACTGTAATCCTCAGGTCACCCAGGCTTATCAGCCAAAGTAGCCCCTTTTCTGGTGCACCAGAAAAGAGACTAGATCGGGGTATAAGTGAAGGGACTCAACCCGTTTGAGGTATCATAGTCTCGACCATGCATCGGAGGTGCCGAGTGACAGTCCTGTGTCTGCACTCACTGAAACAAACGCCCTCTCCAACCGACAGTTGCTGTGAGAACAGCAGTTTGTTATGCTGATGCAGCGGTGAGCACGCGATCGCGCTGATTGTGCCTTTTCGCCAACGACGTATGTCGAACGTGACCGACTGAAAGGGAACCAGACCTTAAAGAATGGATTTTGCAGCAAGAGTTGCAGATTTGGCCCGAAGCAGTCTCCACGGTAAAATCCATTAAGTTGAGACTACTTTTGAGGACATGCATACGAAGATGAAGATTTAGGTAAATGTACTTCAAAGATACATCCAAAGATACACGTAGACCAGACCAGTATTTTTGACCAAAAGAATGTCTTGGTGAGCATAAGAGTCTTTCAAAAACATTTAAAAAATCATAATGACCCTGAACTTATGAACTATAGTGTAAATGGTGACCTCCCAGAGACAAGTTTTACACAAATTGCCAAAAATATATAATATTTCTATATAATCTGATTTGGCTATTTCAGCTCCTCCTACTAACAGGTGTCACCTGACTAGCCTGCACCAAGTCCAGACCTGAAGCCCACTGCACATATTCAGGATGAATTAAGATGTGAACGAGACCTCGCCTCACGCAACTGCATCTGAATAAGAGCCATTTCCTGCATCCATGTCCCATCATTAAGTGTGAAGCCTTTCCAGAAAACTGAAAGTTATTATAACAGCAAACAGAGGATCCACTCCTCTGGTTTTTAAATTACTGTAAATGTTCAGCATATGCCACAAGGACAATCCTGCTTTCCACTCGTCATCATCCATTCTTTTCTCTCTCAGTCCATCCATCCTTTCCCCTCTCTCTTTTTTAAGACAATGTTGTGTGGGGTTGTGTTGAGGAAGAAGGTATTTTAATAAATCAGCATGTTTTCTCTTCCTCTTTGATCCTCTCTCTCACTATCTGCGTGTTTGCTGTGCTATATAAAGCCAAGCAGTGGGATGTTGTCTTCTCCAGCTCTCTATAAGTGCTTATAATATTTCCTTGTGCTTTCGCTTGTGTGTGGATCTTCTCTCATTAAAATATTGTAGGGGAGACCGGGGGCAATTTTTTGGTATGAAAATGCTATGTGTGCTCAAAGTATCTGTACCATCAATAGACTTATAAAGAGAATTTGGTCTGCCATGAATAATGTTTTCAAAGCAAACATTGAAATGTTATTTTAAATAATTTAAATATTTTTAGATCGACTTTTTAGTATTATATTAATCTTGTATAACTACCAATTACATTGTCATTCATCAATGCACTTATGGTCTGTAAATCATGTTAACATTAATCAATAACGTACTTTTTAGATGAATTTAATATTTTTCACAGTTTTCTCACAAAATGAAATGAGCACAATAAATGTTCTACAGTTAAGCAGTGTTGGGGGTAACACATTACAAGTAACTTGAGTTACATAATCAGATTACTTTTTCAAGTAAGTAGTAAAGTAACGCATTAATTAACAACAAAAAGAGTTACTTTTTCACATTTATTTTACTGACAGCTCTCCTGTCCCCATGTTGAGAAGTGCAGAGGCGTTGTGTGTAAAAATGTTATTGTAGTTCTAGACTAAATGTGAGCATTTATTCATCTCACTTGCACAATAAAGATTCTCCTCAAAATGAATAAAATCAGTCAAATGTAAAATCAGAATACTATGCAAACCTCCAAAAATAAAAAATAAAACTCTTCCATTTAAATGCAAATCATGCATTTAATCTTCCTTTATTGACCAATGTCTTGCTGCAAACCTTCATGATTCAGTTAAACCATGAGCAAAAATGACTAGATTTTTGTTTTTTATTGGTTTTATTAGTTTTCTCCTGTGTCTTATTCTTCCATTATCCAAAAAGGGAAGCACAGCTGAAAGCTTTGCTTGAGCTGTGCCCTCTACTGTACATGCGTGAATTTGCATTTTTACTCCAGCCTGAAGCTTATTATTTCAATTTTGGTATGAAGAGGTCTTTACATTTGCACAAAAATATAACTTTTTGTTATAAAAAAACAAAACAAAACAAAACAAAAACAAGCCAAAGTAACGCATTACTTTTCTTAAAAACTCAATTAGTTACTTTTTAAGGGAGTAACCCAATATTGTAAGGCATTACTTTTCAAAGTAACTTTCTCCAACACTGAACATAAGTGGATCAATATGTGTGGATTCATTAGAGATAGACCACCCAAAAATCACCCACATGTCATTCCTGCAGAATACAAAAGATATTTTAAAGAATGTTGAAAGTTTTGGATCCCATTGATTTCCATACAAAGAATGCAATGGTCAATGGGAAACGAAACTGTTTGGTTACCAGCATTCTTCAAAATATCTTTTTTTTGTCTTCCAAATAAAGAGCGTTATACAGGTTTGGAACAACATGGTGGTGGACTATCCCTTTAAATGGCTTATCAAACTACAAACATTTATGCAGATTAGTACACAAACACATATAACATATGCACATTCACACATGCACATCTTACATATTTTAATGAAAGAATGAATGACATTAAATGGACATATATTAGATACTATCTAATATGTCAGAGAGTATATTCCAATGCCAACATACAAAAAAAGCTTGTATGCATATGGTGTGCATACTGTACATTCAGCTGTGAATAGCTGATAAATTAGGGTAAATATCCTCTGCACAAAATAAGACTCTCCATTCAGACTATTATACATATTTGTGCTATATTTATTTATTCACTGTGTTTCTGCAGTACATGCCTTCAGAGAGAAGAAAGAGAGAAGTCAATTCAGGAGGAATAGGACGATGTGTTTTAGACAGATGCCTAGAGCTGATGGTATTGATCTGAGCATCTAAAGTACACTCATAACGGTGAAAGCTTCCAAAGACAGGCCAAACAAATTGCTGGCCATAGAAAGCTATTGTGTTACCTCACATCGCATTGCATCACACTCATACCGCATCCATTCCACAAGGACACGAAGGGGAGTTGGCTTCATAAGCTCATTTGGCTGACATTGTCTTCTTTACAGGATAATCTTGCCTGACAATATGTCACTAAATCCTACCTCTCAGAATGTCGCTTTTTCGTTTACCAGCGGAATTAGAAATTGCTCCTCAAAATTAGAATGTTATTTCAGAATATGTCATTTTGTATCATATAATGTCTTACATCTGTAGACTGTTCTTTCATTCTGGGCAATAAATCTGCTTAACAGTGGCATTGCTGAATGATTCCTGTAATGATGTAATCAAAGCATTTGTGTTTAAGAATTTTATCCCATATATTCTGAAAGGCTGAAAATTCTTGGAGCACAAGAGTGGCCTTTAAGCAACCCAACAACACTATTCTTTGAATGTATACAGTGCCCTTTTTAAATGGGCTGTAAAAGGAATCAATAGCACTCTGAACCTGTTTTATTGTTATGCTTCCCTTCATTCATTGTCTGCTGTTTCTGGGTCTGTCTTTCCTCTGTACCATCACAATATGTGCTCCGCAGACATAAACTGGTTCTGAAAATTGAGTGCTTACAATTAGTCCAGCTTGTGTTGGCAGGTTTATGTCTGGCTGATTTGAAATGGCTTGTCTGAGCTTGTTTGTGCTCGTCAAAAAGGAACATTTGCTTGGTAACACATGGGCGTATCTGGATTAAAAAACAGCAGCTCATCAGAAATTAATACACCTGATGTTTTGTTTAAATATTTAACTTAATGAAATGATGCTGTTATTATTATAAAGTGTTGATCATCACAAAATCATTACTTTATTTTATGTGTTGAAGTTCAATGTTTATTTGTTTAGCTGTGAGCCTTTTCTTTAACAATGCATAATGCTGTCATGCATCTTTATTTTAGCTGTAAATAATCAGTGATATTACATTTTTAAGTTTTACATTTTATTTTGTATTTAAATGTATTAGATTTCAATTTCTAAAATGTATTTCTCAAATCATAATTTTACTTTGAATACATTAAACAGTGAATTTCTTTCAGATGTGCAGTGTCATCATGCAGTATGAATATAATTTATCTCATATTTTATCTATAACTGTTTTTCAAGTTCCTCATAAAATAAACTATAAAGCTCTTCGGTTATTAAAACCTTTTTGTCACACGATCCAACAAAGCTAAAAAATAAAAAAACGTCTTGGTTATGACTGTAACCTTAGTTCCCTGAATAGGGAACGAGACGCTGCGTCACCGCTCTGGGAACGCCTCTGCATGATTACGTCGTGAAGCACGTATGTCATAAGTCCAATAGAGAGACGGAACGTCATAGGCGGGTGACGTCATAGACCCGGAAGCTATAAAGCACACCGGCGCACACACGCCGTTAGCTTCTGAAGAAGGCCTGAAACACGGCGCTTGCGGGCATGCGAGGAGTATGGCCGGGTGATGCAGCGTCTCGTTCCCTATTCAGGGAACTAAGGTTACAGTCGTAACCGAGACATTCCCTTTCAAGGGAACTCGAGCTGCGTCACCGCTCTGGGAACGAGAATACACACGTCCCCATGCAAGTCTGGATGCCCGCCTGTGAAAGTTACGAGGCGAGCACCCGAGACCCTGGAGTAGTATTAACATCTAGTTCATAGAACCTGACAAAAGTATGCGGCGAGGACCACCCCGCCGCATCACAAACTTCCTGCAGGGAGGCCCCTGCTAAGAGAGCTTGAGAGGCAGCCATACTCCTAGTGGAGTGGGACCGAACAGCCAAAGGAGAAGGCTGTCCGGCCGCCATATAAGCCAGTGAGATAGCCTCGACTACCCACTTGCTCATCCTCTGCTTTGACACCGGACCCCCACGGGATGGAGGTCCGTAACAAACAAACAATTGATCGGTTTTTCTCCACAGGGCAGCTCTGTGGACATAGGCGTCTAACGCACGAACAGGACAAAGCAGATTTAACTTTTCCTGGTCTGACGTCACAAAGGGCGGAGGACAGAAGGCCTGGAGCACAATAGGTCTGACAGGGTTAGTGAGGACCTTAGGAATGTACCCGGGCCTCGGAGAGAGAAAAGCCTTAGCCATGCCCGGAGCAAATTCCAAGCACGAGGGTGCAACAGAGAGGGCTTGCAAGTCCCCAATTCTTTTTAGAGAAGAAATAGCAAGAAGAAATAATGTCTTGAAAGTGAGAAACTTTTCAGCAACTTCCTCGAGCGGCTCAAAGGGAGCCTCGGAAAGGCCTTGCAAGACCCTGGTGCATGTCACAGGCCTCAGCCTCAAGGTTCCACGGAGGAAACGGGTTACTAGCGGGTGTCGCCCTAATGAAACTCCACTCAAAGGAGTGTGGTAAGCAGCTATGGCCGCCACGTACACCTTTAGTGTGGAGGGGGCTAACCCAGCAGAGAATCTCTCCTGCAGGAACTCCAGCACCACTCTCGCAGGGCAGTTAACTGGATCCCGCAGGCGATCTCGACACCACAAGGTGAAGAGTCTCCACTTTAGGTAGTAAGTTTCCTCGTAGAGGGAGCTCTGGAGTGTAGAATGGTCTCAACAACCTCAGTTGAGAGACCGGAACTTATGAGCTGGGCCCCCTCAGAGGCCAAGCCCACAGTTTCCACAACTCCGGGCGGGGGTGAACAAAAACTCTGCCCGCCTGAGAGAGAAGGTCCCTCCTGAACGGAATCTCCAGGGGAGAGCCGTCAAGGAGAGACACCAGATCCGAGAACCATACCCAGCCCGGCCAGAACGGGGCTACTAGCAGGAGACGGGCCCCGTCCCGGCGTACTCTCTCTAGAACTCCCGGAAGCAGAGCGATCAGGGGGAAAGCGTACAGGGGCAGCCTCGGCCACTCCTGTACCATCGCATCCAGTCCGAGAGGAGCTGGAGGCGACAGGGAGAACCACAGACGACATTGAGAGTTCTTGTGAGTGGCGAACAGGTCCACTTGGGCCCTGCCGAACTTCTCCCAAAGGAGCTCCACCACGTCGGTGTGGAGTCTCCACTCCCCGGGCCTTGGTCCCTGCCTCGACAGGATGTCTGCCTCCACATTCAACCGCCCAGGAATGTACATAGCCCTGACTGACAGCAATTTTCCTTGAGCCCAGAGGAGGATAAGGCGCGCTAGCTTGTATAAGCGACGGGACCTCAAACCCCCCTGATGGTTGATGTAGGAGACTACTGATGTGCTGTCTGTGCGCACAAGCACATGATGGCCCCTGAGATGCGGCAGGAAGTGCTTCAGAGCCTGAAACACCGACAACATTTCCAGGCAATTTATGTGCCACGAACGCTGGTGCTCCTGCCACAGACCCTGGGCCGAGCGACCACTCATGGTCGCCCTCCAGCCCCCCAGGGAGGCATCCGTGGTCAGAGACGTACTCTGACACGGTCCCCCAGCGACGGGCCCTGGGTCAGGAACCTGGGGTCCTTCCACATAACCAAGGTGCGGAGACACCACCGCGTTGCCTTGATTACGCGAAAGGGGTTCCCCCTCGGAGAAAAACCCCTGGTCTTGAGCCACCACTGTAACAGCCTCATGAACAGCAGGCCCAAAGGAATCACGTTGGACGCGGCTGCCATCAGACCCAACAGTCTCTGAAACTGCTTTACAGTGAGCGGCTGGTCTAGCTTCACCCCTTTCACGGCTGAGAGGATCGACCCCACGCGAGGCTCCGACAGACGAGCCTGCATAGCGACCGAATCCCAACTCACACCGAGATAAGTGATCTTTTGCACAGGAGAAAGAACACTCTTCTTGGAGTTGAGCCTCAGCCCCAACCTCCTCATATGCGCGAGAACAACATCTTGATGCTGAACCGCGAGACGTGCTGACTGTGCTAGTATCAGCCAGTCGTCGATGTAATTGAGAACGACTGACTCGACGGCATAGTTTCCCTCTGAAGAGGGTGCGGGCCTCGGCACTCGGGCGGGGTTGGCGGACTGACCCCGTGAGGGTACCGCGGACGCACGGGTACCGTGTACAGCGGTGAGCACCGTGCGCCCGCAGAGGGGATCACCCTCACTGTCCTGAGCCCAGAGGCGTCAGGACTTCTTTGATGCAGCCTTCCTCACCACAATGACTGTCCTCAGATGAGCCCTGGGTTTAGAAGGCTGCGCCTGTGAGCGCCGCGCACCCGACGACCCTTTCTGCGGGGGTGTACGTGTGGCGACACTCACTTTCTGCTGCGCCCTGTGTGAGGAGCTCGTACTCGGCGTCTGCTGCTCCCGCCCAGCAGCAGACGAGACCTGGGGCTTACGGGGAAGGAACTGCTTGAGCGCTGCTGCCTGTTTTTTCGCCTCCAGGAACCTGTCGGTAACCGTGGTGACAGCGTCACCGAACAGGCCCTCCAGAGACAGCGGCGCATCAAGCAAAAATCTCTTGTCCCTTTCCTTGATATCCGTAAGGTTGAGCCACAAATGCCTCTCCGTGGCCACCATCGAGCTGTCTCCTTGGTGGCACGGAGAGCGAGATCGGCAGTCGATCGGAGTTCATTAATAGTATCGACTCCGATCTCGTGGCTCTCCCCCAGGTCTCTTAGCAGATCAGCCTGGTATGCCTGCACGATAGACATTGTGTGAAGACATGCGGCGGCCTGACCTGCTGCCGAGTACGCTTTGCCCACAAAAGATGATGTAACTTTTAGCGGTTTTGTGGGCAAAGTCGGAGCCTTTATGGTCGACGCAGACTCGGGTGACAGATGGCTCGCAAGCGTCTGTTCAACCCGAGGCAGCTGACCATAACCGTGTCTTTTCCACCCCGCAATATTGCTATAAATGACCAAGATGGCGGCGCGTGTAGATCGCGAGGCTCAGGTTCTCTCCAGATTCTGCAATTTTGCGGTATTTTTCTTGTTCATCTTGAGTCTGTTCGTACAAAACAGTTGTGCCTTTACATCATACACCCGTTGTGAGCTTTTGGATATTGGTTTGCGAATTTCCGACATTTCCATGTCCTGCACTTACGCAACCACTGTATATCCTGCACTTGCTGCTATTGCACTTCTGGTTAGACCTAAACTGCATTTCGTTGCCTTGTACTTGTGTAATGACAATAAAGTTGAATCTAATCTAATCTAATCTAATAAACTGACGTATGCGGGGTGAAAATGCGTGAAGACACGGGCCGCTTCCAAGACCTCGACACCTCGTGTGGAGATCCGGGAAAAACGGCAGACTCCTATGAGGAGGCTGAACAGAGCGCGCAGGGAGAAAGCGCTCGTCGAGTCTGCTTTTTACGGCAGCTCGCTCATGATGTTCATGTGGCCAGTCAATGTGTAGTCTGGCCACAGCTCTGCTCAGTACCTCCATGAGCTCCTCACTTGCAGGGGACTGAAGTGGCGAGTCTTCACCCCCTGCATCGATGCTACAGACATCAACCTCCTCGGAGGAAGATAGCTGCAGCATCGCAGCCGCTCCCCGGGCGGGAGAAGACGCAGAGCGGGCTCCCGATCCCAGAGAGGCAGCACTGGATCTGGCGGGTGAAGGAAGAGATAGGGCGGGGCCCGTCTCCATCCCCTCCGCTAAATCCTTTTGAGAACCCCACGACATAAGCCGCCGCTGAGCCTCAGCAACAGCGGGACCCGTGCCGTGGGGAGCGCGAGCCGGGACGCCCTCCTCGAAGAGCGCCCGGCGGGATCGCAGCACGCGAAGAGGCAGCGCCTCACAATGCTCGCAGCCCGAGTGCCGACTGCGCGTGCTGCTCTCCCAAACAAACAACGCACATCAAGTGTGTATCCCCGCTCGTAATGTAGCATGAGCAGGGAGGAACACACTGTCTGTAACGCTGTTCGCTCATCATGATATCTCTTTTTTTAAATGTGGGTGTGAGAACAAACGAAACAAAACAGTCTGAACTCAGACACAACACAAAGACACTTTGGACAGTAACACAGAGCACTGTCAGCTAAGGCAACAGAAGCTAACGGCGTGTGTTTGCCGGTGTGCTTTATAGCTTCCGGGTCTATGACGTCACCCGCCTATGACGTTCCGTCTCTCTATTGGACTGATGACATACGTGCTTCACGACGCAATCACGCAGAGGCGTTCCCAGAGCGGTGACGCAGCTCGAGTTCCCTTGATCTCTTTATAGTCCAGTTTTCTCTGCAAATAATCTGAGCATGTGATTCGCCTAAGGTAAGGTAACATTATGAATATTCATAAGGTCTTTGCTGCTGAGTCATGTTTTACCTCTCTTAGCACATCTGCTAATTAATGTTTACTTTCTAAATCATGAAGAAAAAAAAGTGTAAAACAAAAGTTTAGTAGGCTAATACATTAACGTTGACCAAAGATAAAGAATCTTAAATTAAGCTAGATGTAATGCACAAGTACAGAATAGATGCTAAATGTTAATAATGATGATTGTAATGGTTTTGCAATCTAAGCATCATAACCATGTAAATACCATATACACGATTATCATGAGCCAGCTTTAAAATGCAACTCTCTCTTTCTGTCTATGGGGTGAAAAGGCTGAAGACCTCTGCTTCATAAGCTTTTAATGATAGATATTCCGAACTGCTGCAGAAGATTAGCATGCGAGATGCTGGGTGGATATCTGTGTGAAATTGAAAAACCTCAGTATCATTTGTTAGCTGCTGAAACGTTCTGTGGATCAGAGATATAAGAGCAGACCAGAGTGCCAGATCACTGCTTTATCTAGATGGGCTAAAGTGTTGAGCCAGCATGACATACAGATCAGATGAGAAGAGTGCAATGCAAGCATGTTATATGCACATATGAGCCACAATCTACATCAAACAGCAAAATGGAGAGAAAAAAAAATCTGAAAAATAAGATAAAGAGAAGGCAGGAGAAACAAGGTGTGTGTGGGTTTGCGTTCAATACAAACTACCGTTCAAAAGTTTGAGGTGTTTTAATATTTTTGAAAGAAGTCTCTTACTACTTACCAATGCAGCATTTATTTGATCAAAAACACAGTAAAAACAGTATTATTTAATTTTTTACAATTTAAAATAACAATTTATATTTTATATTTTAAAATAAGCTTTTTTAATATATTCTGAAATGTAATGTATGCATGTAATGGCAGAGCATTATATCAATATTGAACACAACATTTATTTTAATAATACTGCACTCTAAAAAATGCTGGGTTAAAAACAACCCAAGTTGGGTTGAAAATGGACTAACCCTGCAATTGGGTTGTTTTAAGCAAACATTTAACCCAACCGCTGGGTTAAAACGACCCATTCACTGGGTTAAAACAACCCAATTGCTGGGTTAAAACAACCCATTCACTGGGTTAGAACAACCCAATTGCTGAGTTAGTCCATTTCCAACCCAACCCAGCATTTTTTAGAATGTGTGTTTTTTCAGTATTCTTTGATGAATAGAATTCAAAAGAACAGCATTTATTGGAAATAGAATGTTTGTAGGGCCCGAGCACCGATGGTGTGAGGACCCTATTGGAATTGCTCAGCCTATTATTCTTCTTCTACCAAATGAATCGCATTTTTGAGGGCCTAAACATGCTCGAAAACTCATGAAACTTTGCATACACGTCAGAAGTGGCGAAAATTTACGTCTGATATGGGTTTGGTGCCTTGTTTTACATTGTGATTTACTCCTCATCGAGATTTAATCAGATCAACATCATACTTGGTCAGTCTAATCTTAAGGCCTTAGCAATACTAAATTGCTAGCTTTTGTAAGTCAAGCTTTTGTAAGTCAAGCAATGTCCGATCTCCAAATTTCACATGTTTGATAAGCGTCCTGGCCTGAAGACATCTACATGTCAATATTCAGTTAGTCATAGCGCCACCTGCTGGCAACAGGAAATGGCATGCTTTACACTGTAATTCACTCCCAGAAACACATTAAAATATGCCATCAAGTCGCAAACATTTTAGAATCATGAATCATGCAACACTTGGCTATACGTGCTAATGCATGCAATTAACAGGAAGTTGTTGTAACTCAGGAAAACAATGTCCGATCTGCCCCACACTTCACATGTTTGATAATAGTCCTGACCTGAAGACATCTACATGCCAATATTAATTTATACTCAAAACGCCACCTGCTGGCAGAAGGAAGTGTGGCACATAATTTTTTTTCTATATTTACCCGCTTAAATGCATGTCGCCCGCTATTCACTGTTTTACTGAGGCCACCGGCTGGCGGTGGCCGGGTGCGAGGGCCATTTCATCGCTGCTTGCAGCTTTAATTGTATTATGACAAAATCTATGCAGGGATGCAGAAAGGGATGCAGAAAACTGGAGAGGAATGTAGGTGAGTCGGCTATATATATATATATATATATATATATATATATATATATATATATATATATATATATATCTCCTCTTGTACTGATTGGATAGGCATTTGAAAATGCATTTGAGAACATTTGAAAATGTTCCTCCTGAACTTTGTTAATAAAACATAATTTGTCAACCACAGCTATTGTATGGCTGCAAAAATAGAAGGAATATAGTGCACAAGTAGTATGGATCATCTTTACAATAATATTATGCTTCTTTGTGATAATTCCTATAGCTCGAAAGCTGCAGTATACATTTATAGTAATTGCATGGAAAATATCATATCGTGTTCTACATAAGAGAGAAAGTCATACAGGTTTGGAATGACATGAGGGTGAGTAAATGATGACAGAAATGTTATTTTTGGGTGAACAATATATTTGAGCTAGATGGAGAAATTTTAAGGGTACAGCACTCTCAGAGGCACGTTGGGGTTTGCGAAGGGTAGATGTGTACTAAAAGAAGAAGCCAGAATGTCCTTGAAAGTCCTTTGAGAGTCTGTGTGTTTAACCAAAAGTAAGGGAGAGACACATACTCTGTGAGGAGGAGTGTGTGCGCATTGAGGTGTGAATAATAAACGCTAAAAATAGACCAGGAGGTGAACCTCCCATCCGCACCTACACTCTGTGCTCTTTATTGACCCCTCAAAAAATGCATCTCTTTATTTATGCGTGTCTGCAAATGGAAAAGACAGTGCTACACGCATGGTCAAGTTCATGTACATGTAATTTGATTAGTATGCAAGCCTGCAGGTTTGAGATCTGTCTTGTTCTTGAAGCAGCACACCAAACTCTGTCTACTGTTTCTTGCCCTATTCTTGATTCCATGTCAAAGTCTGCCTCCTGTTCCACCATCCGCTTCCAGCATCAATGTCTCTTCCATTACTCCCTCTCTCAACAAGTCAGTGTGCTCTGTTTGAAAGCATCCATCACATCTTTAGCTTATGTGGTATTTAAAAGTGGTTTTAAAAGTCTGATTCCTGGGTGTTAGTTTGTAGCAGAGCTATAATGCAGGTGGAGAGGGCTTGACCCTCTGTGTCTCCACCATTGATCAGATGGTAGATAAAGGTGGACCATAAGTCACTCCACAGCAGGCTTTGTCTGTTTTTACGGCTCCCTCAAGGCTGAGGCTGTATTTAGTCCAAATCACTGCCAAATCTGCTCCTCCTTGATAAAGAGAGGCTGAACAGGACGTTTAGCAAAGCAGAGCCAGGACAGTTGCTGACATTAATTACAGTTAATGCGTGGGCAGAATGGACGAGGTGAGAGGAAATTAATATCGATTCACAATATATTGTGGCTGGGTGGGTGCCTATGAATGCCTCACAGGAAGCTATCTGTATAGCACTTTTTGCTGTAAATTATTATTATTATTTGCCATTTTTGCCAACAAAAATGTGCTTCATATGCATATATATATACAAGTCGGTGTGTATATGAGTGTATCTTATATATAAAAACGAATCAATTAATTACATCCAAAAATAGGAATTATATAAATATCTCAAACTAATTACATTAGGTAAACTTAATATATATATAAATTGGGGAAAATGCAGCCTTAAAGCGATAGCTCACTCAAAAATGACAATTATGTAATCTATTTACTCACCATGTCGTTCCAAAAACCATAAGACTTTCATTCATCTTTTAAACAAATCAAGATGTTTTTCTTCTGTTCCATTTAAAGATCATTACACCAAAACGTTGACCCTTCAAATTGTTTATAAAGAGATTGTAAAAGAAATATACTGTATATGAATCAAGCATGTTAATATCGAAGAGACACAATTTCTATGCTTTATATGGTAAATAGATTTAATTTAGGCTATTTTTTCATATACAGCCTAAACTCTGTACCAGAAGACTCATATTAAACCATTCTTTTCACATGGATTACTTTTATACTTTTATTTTTTACTTGTAAATGTCTTTATAAACTTTTTGAATTGTCAAAGTTTTGGTGGAATGGACTTTCAATGGAGTGACAGAAATGTATCAGGTTTAATTTTTTTAAATTTGTGTTTCAAAGGTTTGGAACGACAAGAGAGTGAATAAATGATAACAGATTTGCCAATTTTCAACCCACTTTGTATTGTTACAATATCGGTAGTATATGTAAATGAAGGTAACACTTTGTTTTACAGTGTCCTTATTACACGTTACATGTAGTTACTATAGTAATAACTATAAATTGTGCATAATTACATGCAACTAACCCTAAACCAAAACCTAATCCTATAGTAAGTACATGTAGTTAATTATTACTCTGCACTTAAGTGTAGAGTGTAACCTAAATTAACTATGTTTACTCCTTCTCCATGTTACCTGGACAGAGACATTTACATTTATTTGTCAGCAAAAATCTTTTGACAGCTTTTGTGAAAATGACAGATTGTACGCATTTTTGTATCCCCACCCACGGGATATCTGAAAATGGTAATGCAAAGGATGGTGCCTTTTATCCGTATCATTTTTGTAAGTAAAATACCATAAGAGATTATTTCCCAAAAGATGATCTCAGAAATATAGAGTGTTGCATTTTAGCTGAACAAAAGCTCAACATTAAACACAGGTCAGTGCTTCTGACTTGATGCCAATTAATGAGAGAACAGGCCACACAGACCATTGCTATATGTGGTATGTGTGTATTACATAACCATAATCATTCACACACTGGATGCATGTTCATCACCATAACAACCTTTTCAGTCCTCTTCCATTAATGATTATCTAATATGACTGGGTGGGTTACTGAAATTCAAGGCCTAGTGAGTCTAATACACGCTGATGTAGTAGTACTATATCTATCCTTGCGTTGCTGTGTAAGAGAATCTCAACATGCTTATACCATGAGCTCAGACAGGAAAAGAGGGCTACTGATGGATGTAGGATGGTGGAGCGAGGACCCTCCTCTTTCTGACCCTAGAAAACCCTTTCACCACACATCTGACAGTCACTTGTTCTTTTACTCATTTGCTTGTAGTCAGAGTTAATTAACTGAATTAGCCTTCTGGGTCCGACACTTAGAAAGGATGACCTAAGACAATTTTCACCAGCCCATCATTTGTGCGAGCATCCAAATGTATTTATTTTTTCATACTTAGCTTGTTCAATTAAAATTCATACTCAATCAATGGCTGCATCCGAAATTGCATACTCTCTTGAGTATGTACTTATTTATAATAAGTAATTACTTCACGACCGCTAAAAAAGTATGTTATAGTATGAATGTGTGTAGTATAAATGTACATTCGCCATGTTGTCATTATCATGTGACCTACCAGGGTCAGTTATGTACTTCACTGCCATTCATAAATCCTCTCCTGTGGCCTCATGGGACAGTAAAGTGTCCATCATATGTACACTTTAGAATCTCACCGGAAGAAGTAGGTCATCTGGGTACTTTTTGCCTATACTCTTTTATGAGTACTGTGAATTTGAACATACTTCTTTTTTCACATATTCTTTTTCGCCTACTATATAGTAGGGAAGTATGCGATTTCACATGCAGCCAAAATTGACAGATAACCTAAAACATAGTAACATCTACATTATCTGGTTTAAAAAAAAGATATTATTTAAAAGGACTAAATCAAACAGGCTACATTAGTTTACACAAACAATATCATCAGGTGACTTTTAAAGCATAGACATTTTACCTTTTAGAGGGAAACTTTTTTGGGGGAGATAATCATTACTTTTGATCGTTCGACTCTCCTGTTTATAATTGTGCTTTTATTCATGACGCATAAAACCAACATGGCTGACAAAGTACCAAATACCTCTAAAACCTTTTCTGATTCCAGGAGATCCAGACAGGTAAAAAAAAGAGAAGAAGAATGGGAATGGGATCTTCTTGAGGCATTATTTGTAATGTCTCCTATTTGTTTTAATTTACTTCCCACAATGGAAAATATATCTGTCGACTGTATTGGACTCCACAGACATGATAAAGAGTAGATAATAATAAAAATTAAATAATGATGTCATTTTTTCATTATGTGAAAATAGAGCCAACACTATGGATTTATAATAAAGACGCACAATATATTTGTGAATGTGTGTTATGTTATATGCAAAATTGCCATTTACTTAAATAACTCTGTAATACAATCCTAAATTCATGGTGATGGCAGATGTGTAACATCTGGGTGGGAATCATTATATTCTTCTTCTGAAGCAAAAAAGAAACATTTAACTTTCTTTTCCCGTAGTGATTTAATAATGCATGCATCAGGAGGATAAATAACCATGCCCTATGTTTCTCCATGCACACTTCAAGCCATTTCTGCAACCTCGCTACATGAACATATCAATTTAACACACGCTTTGCAACTATCCAATCCATTCCTGCGAGGCACTGCTGAGTGATAAACACAAATTAAATCAAGAAGCGACCCCAGAGAGCCTCTAAAAATCACATTTCAGCAGTTGCGACGGTTGCGGCTCATTGCAATAATGATGTGTATTATCATTTAGGCTTTCAGTGTCATAACCGCTGCTCAGCACTCCTGCATGCGCACAATGAGTAACATGCCGCCGCCGTTATTCTATAATGCGCTACAGCACCGCTGGACATAAAACATGGACATAATATAACCGTAAACATTCAGGTCAAAAATGAAATATTACCACACTGTTTGTATAGCTTAATAGTCCACCGCCCAGCATATCTCCATCTCCAAAAGAGCTACGGTTCGCTTCCATACGTCCCTTCTTCTATGGCAATATCATATACATGAATGCGCTCGCGCAGAAAACCTGTACGACTAGTTTGGCGGATAAAAGCCTTAGAGAAGAGCTTCCCTTTCTTTGCCCACATAACTTACTTTTCGCAATGGCGAGGATGCAGAAGAGCGTCCACAGAGCCATCATCTCAGCGAGGACGGGGAAGCATCTGCCGCGCGTGAACTGCTCTCTCCCGTGGGCGCGTGTGGTCGTGCGTATCGGAGCGTGACTTTGTCGAGATGGACACGCGCGCGATAGTTAAATAATTTTTTTCTTTCTTCTCGACGTTATTCGGTACCTGGCATCGTTACGTCGGCGGCTCTGGGTTACTGAACGCGTAGTTTCCCTCCGCGAGCGTGAGGGAATGGTTTTATGAGCAGCCAGGTAAGGTGAAGGACTAGTCGCGGTGCGCGAGAGAAGATGTGACGAGATGACAGAAACAGCGAAGGCGAGGGGCGGGGGAGGCTGGCATACCTCAGATTCCCCATCACTACATCCGGTTACATAGAATGTGTTTTTTTTCACAGTACACATACAATTTCCTTTACAAGGTCATTTGATTCTGATTCTGATTGACCCACCTGAAGAGTCGCAGTCCATTTCAGAGGGTGCTTTACTTTTCAGTGACATCACATTCAGTGAACATGTTCGAAAAAAATGTCTCTGTCTGGGAAATATGACTTCAAAAGTAATCAAAAATGTTTGAGATTACAATTATAATTTCCACAATTTGTGAAAAGTGTTTTTACAGCATTCCAGGTATACTTCCATCAAAGTGGTCATCATAAAGTGGTTGAATGCAGAATGAATGCAGATTTGTGTGTGTGATTGTAAAACATATTTTACATGTTAAACGTGGTTATGTGGTTCTTTAAAGGTTCTTTATTTCAGATTATGAAAAAAGTTCTTCACAGTAAAAAAAAAGGGGTTCTTTTAAAAACTGTTCCATGAAAGGTTCTTTGGGAACCCACAATGGTTCTTTAATGGCATCTCTGTGAGAGAAGAAAAAAATGGAACATTTGTGTGTTGAGTGTGTAAGCTTTACAATGGATGCACATACTGTATACATCAATGGTACCTCTAAATATTATTTATGAGAAGCTTGGTCATTACTCTTTGGCCTATGAAAATTCACGGGCCATCACGGGACGTGCTAGAAATGTGGACCTACCGTATACGCTGCAAGTGCACGGGGCAAAATTTGCTGAACTCTCCTGAAGTGCAGGTCCCAAACAGTCACATCAAATGTAAACTTGAATTTATACTGTAGTTTTGATGATTATAACCAAACATGAATATTATAGAATGTCTGATGTTGCTTGATTTCTTTATATAATCTATTCAGAATTTAAGTAACAATTTTGTTATTCATGATTTTACCAGTTCAATGTGTACCTTTTAGGCACTTGATTTACTGATGTATAAAAAAGTTGTATTGTATATGTAGCCTATGAAGTAATTTAAATTATTGTGATTACAATATCATAGGGAATAATCATCAGTTCTGATTTTTTTGTTGTTGTTGTTGAAAATTGTGCAACACTACTATTTACCTTCTGATCACATACACATTTATCTTATAACAGCTGTTGTAAGGCAGCATCACCCTACTCCAACAGCTGGGAGTAAAGCTCATTCTGTATGGAGACGCTTCATTTGTTTTGCCCCAGGGGAGCGGGTGGTTGGGTGTGAGATTTTCAAGGAGAAGGGTATCGTCTTTCCACCAGTCAGCATCGATAACATCACCGTATGACTGAGTACTGTCCCAACATCACAACTGCTCTCTCTGTGTCAGTCACTTCTGGCCTTTCAACCAGTGGTTCTGCAGTTGCTCTGTGTCAAAACTCAGTGCTCAGCGTTCCAGAAATAACCATTGCTTCCGGGGAGATGATGGGGTCTCCAAGCTCTTCCTGTCTCCTAGTTCGCTCTCTCCGTGTCTCATGCACTCACAATGTTTATGGCTCTCTCTGTCTTCCATTACACATACGCTTACACCCTTTAGCCAAAATGTCTATTTCTGCATGTTCTCTGGGGGGGGTCCCTATATATGACCTCTGCTTTAAATCCCTAGTGGGAGGAAAGGGAAGGAGGGATGTAGAAACATTACAAGAAAAGGGATGAGAAGAGAGAATGGATTAATAGTGAGAAAGAGCAGAAAGAGAGAGCAGGGAGGTGGAATTAATGTGCAGGAAAGCAAAAGCTTGGTCACTGGTGACTCACTGGTTGACTGTTACGTAGGTATTCATGTCCTATTCACACCATAGTGTACAGCTATGCTCTTTATAAGCAGTGAGTCACACAGAGCTGAGGATACCTCAAGCTTCCTGGCATACAATGTCTTCCATATTCTTACTTACTACAGAATGTGTGAGGAAAATATTGTAAATGGAGAGATGAAATGAAGCAAATGTAAAAAAAAGAGAGAAAAAAAGACATGCACTTTATCTAAACCACAACAATAATAATACATTTGTCATTATCATAATGTCATTGTCATGTCCTGTGCTTGATACATTGGGCCACAAGCATCTTCCAACGTGTTCGATCTGTGGCTACATGATATATTTGTATATATATATATATATATATATATATATATATATATATATATATATATATATATATATATATATATATATATATATATATATATATATATATATATATACAGTGAGGAAAATAAGTATTTGAACACCCTGCTATTTTGCAAGTTCTCCCACTTGGAAATCGTCATCGTAGGTGCATGTCCACTGTGAGAGACATAATCTAAAAAAAAAATCCAGAAATCACAATATATGATTTTTTAACTATTTATTTGTATGATACAGCTGCACCTGTATCATACATTTGAACACCTGTAGAATTCTGACCCTCAAAGACCTGTTAGTCTGCCTTTAAAATGTCCACCTCCACTCCATTTATTATCCTAAATTAGATGCACCTGTTTGAGGTCGTTAGCTGCATAAAGGCACCTGTCCACCCCATATAATCAGTAACAATCCAACTACTAACATGGCCAAGAACAAAGAGCTGCCCAAAGACACTAGAATTGTACACCTCTGGAAAGTGAAAGGGCTATGGGGAAATTGCCAAGCAGCTTGGTGAAAAAAGGTCCACTGTTGGAGCAATCATTAGAAAATGGAAGAAGCTAAACATGACTGTCAATCTCCCTTGGGGCTCCATGCAAGATCTCACCTCGTGGGGTCTCAATGATCCTAAGAAAGGTGAGAAATCAGCCCAGAACTACACGGGAGGAGCTGGTCAATGACCTGAAAAGAGCTGGGACAACCGTTTCCAAGGTTACTGTTGGCAATACAAGATGTCATGGTTTGAAATCATGCATGGCACGGAAGGTTCCCTGCTTAAACCAGCACATGTCAAGGCCCGTCTTAAGTTTGCCAATGACCATTTGGATGATCCAGAGGAGTCATGGGAGAAAGTCATGTGGTCAGATGAGACCAAAATAGAACTTTTTGGTCATAATTCCACTAAACGTGTTTGGAGGAAGAAGAATGATGAGTACCATCCCAAGAACACCATCCCTACTGTGAAGCATGGGGGTGGTAGCATCATGCTCTGGGGGTGTTTTTCTGCACATGGGACAGGGCGACTGCACTGTATTAAGGAGAGGATGACCGGGGCCATGTATTGCGAGATTTTGGGGAACAACCTCCTTCCCTCAGTTAGAGCATTGATGATGGGTCGAGGCTGGGTCTTCCAACATGATAATGACCCAAAGCACACAGTCAGGATAACCAAGGAGTGGCTCTGTAAGAAGCATATTAAGGTTCTGGCGTGGCCTAGCCAGTCTCCAGACCTAAACCCAATAGAGAATCTTTGGAGGGAGCTCAAACTCTGTGTTTCTCAGCTGATCTACTGAAGACTGATCTAGAGAAGATCTGTGTGGAGGAGTGGGCCAAAATCCCTCCTGCAGTGTGTGCAAACCTGGTGAAAAACTACAGGAAACATTGACCTCTGTAGTTGCGAACAAAGGCTACTGTACTAAAAATTAACATTGATTTTCTCAGGTGTTCAAATACTTATTTGCAGCTGTATCATACAAATAAATAGTTAAAAAATCATACATTGTGATTTCTGGAATTTTTTTTTAGATTATGTCTCTCACAGTGGACATGCACCCACGATGACAATTTCAGACCCCTCCATGATTTCTAAGTGGGAGAACTTGCAAAATAGCAGGGTGTTCAAATACTTATTTTCCTCACTGTATATATATATATATACTTCTCCTTTGCAGAGATAATCCATCCACCTCACAGGTGTGGCATATCAAGATGCTGATTAGACAGCATGGCTATAGCCACAATAAAAGGCCACTCTAAGGCCCCGTCCACACGGAGACGCGTTTAGCTGTATACATTACAATTTTGTTCTGGGAGCATGAAACCGATATTTTTTGATACCGGGTCCCAGAGTGGATAAATCTGAAAACGACACCCTTGCGTTTTCGTGTATACAGCCAATCTGTATATTTTGTGAAACGGTGATGTCATCACATCACGTCCCGCACGGTAAAGACCAGAAGGGATATAACTGGGCATGCGCACATCAATACTGTGTCGTTTAATTACTGTATTTGCATTATTGTAAGGGTATGTTTAGGGTTGGGGTGGGCCTAGGCCTTAATAAAACACATCTGGTAAGTAGCACCTTTATTTATTGTTATTTTATTGTGAGATTTTGCCTCACCTCCGACTGTTGCCGTACCCCTTCTAGCCACAACTCTTCTTCTCCGATTTTAGTGTATTTCTGTGGCAGAATTACAGCACCACATACTGGCCTGGCATGTATACTACATCGTTATGAGCCGTTTTCATGCTCTCGTGTGTACACAGATATTTCTTGAAACGAGGGGAAAAAAAAGATTGGACAGGGAAAGCTCTGGCTTCGTGTGGACGGGGTCTAAATGTGCAGTTTTATCACACAGCACAATGCCACAGATGTCGCAAATTTTGAGGAAGTGTACAATTGGCAAGCTGACTGAGGAATGTCCACCAGAGCTGTTGCCCATGAATTGAATGTTCATTTTTCTACCATAAGCAGTCTCCAAAGGAGTTTCAGAGAATTTGGCAGTACATCCAACTGGCCTCACAACCGCAGATCACGTGTAACCACACCAGCCCAGGACCTCCACATCCAGCATCTCACACCTCCAAGATCGTCTGAGACCAGCTGCCCAGACAGCTGCTGCAACAATCGGTTTGCATAACCAAAGAATTTCTGCACAAACTGTCAGAAACCATCTCAGGGAAGCTCATCTGCGTGTCAGTTCGTCTTCGTAACCGACTTGAGTGGGCAAATGCTCACATTCAGTGGCGTCTGGCGTATTTTCTTCACTGATGAATCCCGATTTTCACTGTACAGGGCAGATGGCAGACAATGTGTACGGCATGTGTGGGTGAGTGGTTTGTTAATATCAACGTTGTGGATCGAGTGGCCCGTGGTGGCTGTGGGGTTTTGGTATGGGCAGGCGTATGTTATGGACAACGAACACAGATGCATTTTATTGATGGCATTTTGAATGCACAGAGATACCGTGACAAGATCCTGAGGCCCAGTGCTGTGCCATTCATCCACGATCATGACCTCATGTTGCAGATTGACAATGCACGGCCCCATGTTGCAAGGATCTGTACACAATTCCTGGAAGCTGAAACATCCCAGTTCTTTCATGGCCAGCATACTCACCAGACATGTCACCCATTGAGCATGTTTGGGATTCTCTGGATCGGCGTATACGATGTGCATTTAGCTTCCGAAACATGCGCTGTAAGTGGTAAACCTATCACAACAGACTGGGCCATCTGGCCAATCAGAGCAGAGTAGCTCGTGGAAAGGAGGGGTTTAGAGAGACTGATTCATCCAACAAGTCAAAATGTGATGATGTGTAATTATGAGAACATGTTAGGGTTACTATGTTTATAGGAAACCTCCAAAACAAAATTAGGAGCCTTTAAAATAGTAAAATAGGGGCACTATAATATATAATATTGTTAGATGATTCGGATGTTTTAATATATGTATAATAAATTGTATATATTTTAATAAAAGATAAGTACTGATACATTAACAATGATAATAATAAAAAACTACAATAACATTATGTATGTATATATATATATATATATATATATATATATATATATATATATATATATATATATATATATATATATATATAAAAATTCTACATAACATTATTTTTATTATTGTTAATGTATCAGTACTTATCTTCTATATATATATATTATGTAATACTGTTTTTAAATGCTTCACATGTTTAGAGATGATTAGCTTTTTTTAATCACCTTTCTCTTTTCCTCTGCTGAAGCACATTTATTTTTCAACCTGCTTTTCACCATCACCTTGTTCATCACCTTCAACTACAATCTTTCCAGTTGGTATTTTTGTTCTTCTCTTAAACTTCCGCCTCTCCTCCATGTCTTCCTCTATGGTTTCCCTCACAGCCTTCCTTCCCTCCGTTGTTCTCGGTCTTTCCTTCTGATGTCATATTCTATGAGGACCTTTGGTCTCTCTCTCTCTCTCTCTCTCTCTCTCTCTCTCTCTCTCTCTCTCTCTCTCTCTCTCTCTCTCTCTCTCTCTCTCTCTCTCACACTCACACACACTCACACTCACACACTTTCGTATACTTTCCGCCTCCCTCTCTCGATCTCTGCAGAGCTGAGCTGACAGGGAAACTTCAGTGCTGCAAGTGCTCGGAGTCTCTTCTTGAATTATTTACACACTGGGACCCCCCGAGTGCTTATCTCACCCCTCCCTCCCCCTTACCCCGCCCTCTCTCCTTCCTTCTCTGTCTCCTGCCATTTGCTGCTGGCATGCTTTCTCTAACTTTTGTGATTTTGACACACTGACTGACTTCTGCTGTTGTGAAGAACCCTATGTTGCCAGGACTAGGGTTTCCTACCAGTTCTAAATGCAATGTGAAGGAATATTCATTTAATCTATTTGGGGAAAGAAAAAAAAATCATTCGGGAAAAGAGGTGGGCGAGAATGAATACATTCACACACAAACAAACATAATATATAATGCTCAGTTAGAGTTATAATTATGAAGCTTGAAATAATAAACAAGGCTGACAGGTTTGGGGTCGGTAAGATTTTGTTTTTTAATTATTGAAAGAAGTCTCATACGCTCGTCTAAATGAGGCTGAATTTATCTAATCATAAAGGCAGCAAAAATAGTAATATTGTGAAATATTATTACAGTTAAAATAACTGTTTTATATTGCAATTTATTTTATTTTAAAATGTTATTGTGAAATTCCAGCATCATTACGCCAGTCTTCAGTGTCACATGATCCATCAGAAATCATACCAATATGCTGATTTGGTGCTCAAGAAAGCACCTGATTATTATTATTAGTAGATAACAGTTGTGCTGCTTAATATTTTTGTGGAAAGTGTGATAGGCCTACTTTTTTTCTCAGGAAACAACAGCATTTATTTGAAATAGAATTTTATAACAATATAAAATTATTTACTGTCAATTTTGAGAATTTAATTTCTTATATAGTTGGCTTTAGCACAGTAGATCTGTTTTGGTTCTGATATGTTACATTATTTGCAGGAACTTTAATGAGTGTGAATTTGAAAGAGTCAGAAAGATTAAACAAATCCAGCATTATCTGCTTTATTTCAGGCTTTGCACAGTCTTACATTGTACAAAGGCAAAATCTTCAGAGAATGTGTTTTTCCCCCCCCGTCTCATGTCTCTCATCTAAATTAAAACAATAATTACTTCCAAATCAAATGTAGCATCCTTAAAGATTAAAACTGTAACCTGTTACCTTTAAACAAAAAGGCGTACATTTAAACGTAACTTCCCATCACCAAAAGAGTGATGTCACATTCGGTACGCCATTAATCCAAGCATGACTGCGCATTCAGTAAATCCGTTCAACATCCCACTATTCCCAAACTCAAACCAATCAATAGAAAGTTTTATCACTGACAGACAAGAACATTAGCCAATCAACGGCAATGACTCATTTATCTGATGAACGAGCCAGCTTCAATTTGCTGTATTGATCCGAGCTAACGATCTAACCTCAGCTATCCAGGAACTGCCAATGTGAATTGAAATGTTTTTCTCAGAGGATACAATAATGTGAGAATTAAACTATTCATTCTTAACTAAATCTATACTATGGATATCAATATCAACTGTTCCAATTCTGCCAATTTAAATGCACAGGGAGTAAAATTTGTGTCTCACCAGGGGAAGTAACAAAATTGGCATCGGTTGCATGAGTGAATTTAAGTTTGGCGCCAGCAGGGGGAGTTTAGGAGCACCTTACCCCTTTCAGGGACATAATTAGATCAGTAGCATGATAGGAAGTGAATTTATGAGGCTGCAATCCCAGCGTACTCAAACAAGGGATGAGGAAATAACAAAACAAAAGTCAACAACAGATACACATTACTGTGGTGTTTTTGTGAAACATATTTCCTCCCTTGTCCTATAAAACCCTGGTTTCAAAGGGGGCAAAAATTCCCACTCATTTCCATGGACACATATACATACTGTACATACAATAAGACAGAGTTAAGCTGCGCTTTGTGAATGGCAGGCACCATGGTATTAAATTCATGTCTTTGCACCAGAGAACGCTGTTGTATATGTATTTTCAGTGTGTGCGTGGTACGGGATGCTGTAGGGTCATGTGTTCTGCCCCGGTGAAAGGTAGGCGCTGGGTACAGTAGTGGTTCACCACTTCTGGGATGCTTGGGAACACACAGCTGCTCTTTTCCAGTGTGTAGCCGCATTCTTTAGTCTGCGCTACGATGATGTGCACACATCCTTGACTCGTCCTGTAGAGAGAGGGAAATAAGGATCTTATATCATCTACATCAGCTTTTCAGGACTGCTAACTCATTTCTTGTGCTCTTGATATCAAACATACACAAGCACGCACTTACTTGAGGGCGATGGAGTATTTGCTGGTAGCCGATTCGCTGTCTCGCACCAGGAAACTGGCCTCCCTACAGTGCTGCAGCTGAGCCTCCGCCTCCTGACGACTCACACTGCCATGATACCAGCTGAAGAGAGAGAGAGAGAGAGAGAGAGAGAGAGAGAGAGAGAGAGAGAGAGAGAGAGAGAGGAGAAAAGAGGAGGAGATTTTTATTTCTACATTGCATGATTATGTAACATGAACAGTACTTTGAAAACAGATTAGATAAAGTATATAACATATAAAATGAGAATTAGGAGGGATTGAGAAAGAGGACAGACAATTGTAGATGGATAGATCTGCCAAATCCAAATTTTTGTCCATACAATGGAAGTTAATGGGGTCCAATGTTGTTGTGGGCCACACTGACTTTCACCGAAAGGACAAAAAAAAATGTTACACAGAAAAAGAAAGTCATACATGTTTGAAACAACATGAGGGTGAATATATGATTTTTCACTTTTGGATATGGGAGGCTGTGCTATATTATAGATAAACAACAGCAAAAAATAATAAAACAACACAATTAAAACAATAAAAAGCATATAATAAATATTATATATATATATATATATATATATATATATATATATATATATATATATATATATATATATATATATTTGCCTCTATTATAACTGCTAATATACACAGCTACAGGCGATCAGGTGTTTCATGTCATAACTGTTAAATGGGTTAGTTCATCCAAAAATGAAAATTCTGTCATTAATCACTTACCCTCATGTCGTTCGACACCCGTAAGACCTCCGTTCATCTTCGGAACACAATCCGATGGCTCAGAAAGGCCTCCATTGGCACAATGCACTGTACACTCTCGTCAGTGACGTCGTTACAAAGTCCATCTCACTACAGTGGTTCTACCAATAACTTTATGAAGCAACGAGAATAGTTTGTGCGCAAAAAAAACCTAAATAACGACTTACAGTGAGGAAAATAAGTATTTGAACACCCTGCTATTTTGCAAGTTCTCCCACTTAGAAATCATGGAGGGGTCTGAAATTGTCATCGTGGGTGCATGTCCACTGTGAGAGACATAATCTAAAAAAAAATTCCAGAAATCACAATGTATGATTTTTTAACTATTTATTTGTATGATACAGCTGCAAATAAGTATTTGAACACCTGAGAAAATCAATGTTAATATTTAGTACAGTAGCCTTTGTTCGCAACTACAGAGGTCAACGTTTCGTGTAGTTTTTCACCAGGTTTGCACACACTGCAGGAGGGATTTTTGGCCCATCATGAAGCTTCGAAGCGTTATGAATCAGTGAGTCGTTTCAGCGGTTTGGATCACCAAAGTCACGTATTTCAGCAGTTTGGCGGTTTGACATGCGATCCGAATCATGATTTGACTCGCTGATTCATAACGCTTCGAAGCTTCATGATGCTGTGTTTTGAAATCGGTCATCACTATATAAGTCATTATTTAGGTTATTCTCGTCGTGTTATAAAGTTATTTTAGAACCACTGTAGTGCGATGGACTTTGTAACGACGTCTTTAGTACCTGAGAGTGTACAGTGTATTGTGCCAATGGAGGCCTTTCTGAGCCATCGGATTTCAACTAAAATATCTTAATTCGTGTTCCGAAGATGAACGGAGGTCTTACGGGTGTAATATATTGAATATTTTAGCACATATATTCCCATTACTATTTTAATCTCACCATTTCATTCTTGAATTTTAAAACAAAGTTTCAGGTAATTTGCACTCCTCCACACAGATCTTCTCTAGATCAGTCTTCAGTAGATCAGCTGAGAAACACAGAGTTTGAGCTCCCTCCAAAGATTCTCTATTGGGTTTAGGTCTGGAGACTGGCTAGGCCACGCCAGAACCTTGATATGCTTCTTACAGAGCCACTCCTTGGTTATCCTGGCTGTGTGCTTTGGGTCATTGTCATGTTGGAAGACCCAGCCTCGACCCATCTTCAATGCTCTAACTGAGGGAAGAAGGTTGTTCCCCAAAATCTCGCAATACATGGCCCCGGTCATCCTCTCCTTAATACAGTGCAGTCGCCCTGTCCCATGTGCAGAAAAACACCCCCAAAGCCTGATGCTACCACCCCCATGCTTCACAGTACGGATGGTGTTCTTGGGATGGTACTCATCATTCTTCTTCCTCCAAACATGTTTAGTGGAATTATGACCAAAAAGTTCTATTTTGGTCTCATCTGACCACATGACTTTCTCCCATGACTCCTCTGGATCATCCAAATGGTCATTGGCAAACTTAAGACGGGCCTTGACATGTGCTGGTTTAAGCAGGGGAACCTTCCGTGCCATGCATGATTTCAAACCATGACGTCTTAGTGTATTGCCAACAGTAACCTTGGAAACGGTGGTCCCAGCTCTTTTCAGGTCATTGACCAGCTCCTCCCGTGTAGTTCTGGGCTGATTTCTCACCTTTCTTAGGATCATTGAGACCCCACAAGGTGAGATCTTGCATGGAGCCCCAGTCCAAGGGAGATTGACAGTCATGTTTAGCTTCTTCCATTTTCTAATGATTGCTCCAACAGTGGACCTTTTTTCACCAAGCTGCTTGGCAATTTCCCCATAGCCCTTTCCACTCTTGTGGAGGTGTACAATTTTGTCTCTAGTGTCTTTGGACAGCTCTTTGGTCTTGGCCATGTTAGTAGTTGATTCTTACTGATTATATGGGGCGGACAGGTGCCTTTATGCAGCTAACGACCTCAAACAGGTGCATCTAATTTAGGAGAATAAATGGAGTGGATGTGGACATTTTAAAGGCAGACTAACAGGTCTTGGTCAGAATTCTAGCTGATAAACAAATACTTATATTTCAAATACTTATTTGCAGCTGTATCATACAAATAAATAGTTAAAAAATCATATATTGTGATTTCTGGATTTTTTTTTTAAAGATTATGTCTAATGAAAATGTAAAAATGTGTACCTTGAATGCAATGTAAGTCGCTTTGGATAAAAGCGTCTGCCAAATGCATAAATGTAAATGTAAATGTAAATGTCTCTCACAATGGACATGCACCTACGATGACAATTTCAGACCCCTCCATGATTTCCAAGTGGGAGAACTTGCAAAATAGCAGGGTGTTCAAATACTTATTTTCCTCACTGTATATAGTGATGACCGATTTCAAAACACGGCATCATGAAGCTTCGAAGCGTTATGAATCAGTGAGTCGTTTCAGCGGTTTGGATCACCAAAGTCACGTATTTCAGCAGTTTGGCGGTTTGACATGCGATCCGAATCATGATTTGACTCGCTGATTCATAACGCTTCGAAGCTTCATGATGCTGTGTTTTGAAATCGGTCATCACTATATAAGTCATTATTTAGGTTATTCTCGTCGTGTTATAAAGTTATTTTAGAACCACTGCAGTGCGATGGACTTTGTAACGACGTCTTTAGTACCTGAGAGTGTACAGTGTATTGTGCCAATGGAGGCCTTTCTGAGCCATCGGATTTCAACTAAAATATCTTCATTCGTGTTCCGAAGATGAACGGAGGTCTTACGGGTGTAATATATTGAATATTTTAGCACATATATTCCCATTACTATTTTAATCTCACCATTTCATTCTTGAATTTTAAAACAAAGTTTCAGGTAATTTGCATAAAATAATTCAAATATTGGTAGTAGTGTCTAAAACATGTTTTTAAGACAAACACACACCTCTGTTTTTCCAAGGGCAGGGTGGGATCAACTATTGGTGTCTCACTGTCTGGGGTGGTGCTGGGAGAGGTTGGGGAAGTCGGGGAGGGGGGATTCGGTCGAAGAGATTTGGGTGTCCAGCTCTTATGTCTTAGGGTCTGCTGTTTTATAGTAGGAGAACCTGATTCTTCCTTCGACATGCGCTCCACTCCATCAAACTGAGCTGTACAAAGAATGAAACATATCAATTGCCATAGATTTTATGATGGCATCTGGCAATAATGGCCTCCCCTGTTATCCCAAATGTTTGGAACATCTGCTGCATAATAAGCACCCCAATAACATGTCATTAAAACTAAATGAGTTTTTCCTCATCATACTGTGTTTATGTAATGGTAATGCTAAATAAAGAAGATGTTACCAGACAGTGCTCTAACAATCTGCTCCTTCTTCCACTCCCATGGCAGCTCATACTCTGCCGGTGGTCTGGAGTCGGACTCAGGTCGGGTCAAGGGAATTCCCTCCAGAACCTCTTCATATGGGACATCATAGATCTGAGGGGGTCCAGACCCCTCACTCTCTCCTCCATTCAACACTACACACACTTTCAGCAGGTCCTTCGAGCCTCGTCGGCGAATCTCTGCGTAGGGGCACACATTTATATCTCAGAATTGTTTCCACAAAATAATTAATTGGATAAGAACAGTGAACAGAGGAACAGATTTTTTTGTAGTACATTGCCTAATTAAACTAGCTATTTTTAGGCTATAATTATAGTACATTAACATTAATGCTTCCAGCTCACACAGAAGTCACCCAGCAAGCAATAGTTGTCATTTCACCGCCTAAGTTAACTATAGACCCAATATAGTCCGGATAGGGGTAACCCACTTCTAGTCAAAATAACCTTGAATTTGGTTACATGTTGTTTTTGCCAAAATAACTTGCAATATGATATTCCTTGTAAGCAAAGTCAACAGTGATTACAAGGTGTTTGATTTCGTTTCTTTGACTTGTTTATGTTCTAGATGACTAGTCTATTCTTGGGCTATAGTTAGACATCTATTACATTTTCAATGACAGCCCAAATCTTTACTTGTTTTAGCCTAGATGTCTTTTTAGTGCAAAATTGCTTGCTGGGTCACCTTCAAACCAAGCAGCTTCGTGCTGGTCAACAAGGCAAATTTGTGAATTTTGTGGGGGTCTGTGGTGCATCCTTTTATATGGTTGTATTTGAGGGGCTCTGTAGCACACTCCTTTTCACTTGTAACCAAACTTCATAAATTTATAGATCAGGCCAAACAACTTTCAAACTTATAGTCATATGCCAGCCCAACAGCGCAAAAAAAAAAAAAAAAAACAGCATATATGATGGTTAGGTATGTTATGAAGCATGGCAGCTGGTTTGAGCTGGTTTAAGCTGGACCTGAGCTGGAGCTAGCTTCTTAGGACCAGCACTTGACCAGCTTAAACCAGCTCAAACCAGCTGCCATGCTTCAAAACATACCTAACCAGCATATGCTCATTTTTTCAACAGGGAAAGTCAGCTATTATGGGTTGTTTGAAAACGCATTCTCTGGAATTTGATATCCTCCTCCTAGGGGACTCATCCGATTGCCACCAAACTCGGTCAGCATGAAGCCAAGATATTTTGAATGAAAAATTGTAAGCAGACTTTTGATATCTCAAACAGCTTGGCCATACATTTAGTCTCAAATTTATCAAGAGTCCACATATTGTCATATTTGCAAACTGTCGAAATGAATATAGCAGATTCTGTTATGGAATGGGCATCTATGTGCGGGTGCCCACTTTTTCCAAATGTATTATTAAGAAAGACTAAATTATTTGGATTCCATTGGATGGAAAAGGATGGCCTTATTTATCCCTAGAAATCATTACCTAATGTGCATATCCAGATGCTTCATTTACAAACGTCTGCGCTAAAAATGCAGATCAAGCTATCAAAATGAAATAGTTCTCTCTCTTTTTTATCCGTTTTGTTAAAT
Organism: Romanogobio albipinnatus; assembly: GCA_023566225.1. Taxonomy (NCBI): domain Eukaryota; kingdom Metazoa; phylum Chordata; class Actinopteri; order Cypriniformes; family Gobionidae; genus Romanogobio; species Romanogobio albipinnatus. Next base: position 26,814,375 of record CM042252.1, on the reverse strand, counting down.
ATTGCAAAAGTAAAAACTTTAAAGAAGTTACACATGTAATATGTAATATAATTAATCATAATTTCAGTAATGGCACAGTTGTCAGTCACTTCATACACCAAGTGAATTTTTGTGCTCCTCTAAGCAAACTAAATGATACTCTAAACGTTTTGCTTCATTAAAATATTATACTTTATGAGAGCAACAGGCGGCAGAACCAAAAATAGGGTTTAGTATTCGAAAAATAATTATTATAGTGCACTTACAATGGGAGTGAATGAGGCCAATATTCAAGCAGAAATGTGCTGCAAAACATTTTAGGAAAGAACTTTCATTATATTTTTATGCTAAAGCTGAAATGTTTTTCTTTAAACACAGTCTGCTTTACCTCTCATGAGCTTTTGTAATCAGTTGCCTTTGTGTATTAGCTAACTATTTGGTTCTAATTTTAGATTTTACATTAAAATAGATATTAAAATCGTATTAAAATATGTTTTTAACTTGAATAATTCCGATACACATACAATAGGGAAACTTGCATATATAATAGGAAAGTACCTATCTGATCTGAACACAAAGCATATCTGATCAAATATAGAAGCCCATCTTGTGCAAGCCTTTTTAAACTGTGAAGAAGAAAAAACGGATAAAATATAGCATTTTCTATCATTCTCATGTACAGTATAACTGTATCATACTGCATTTTGAGTTAGTCTAAATGATTTTTTCTGAATTTGTCTACTTATGCACCTATTCATTCCTTAAGATTTAAAGTTCAACATCAACAAAACTATGCCTGGAGCTCCATCGTTCTTCCCTCACTCTCTGTTCTTTGCTGTCACTTTGTGTCTGGCCTATTGTGTGAGAAAACAATGGTCATACCAGGGGAAAGTCAGACTGAGTCTATGATTGGCTGGCTTAGCAGGCCACTTCCTGAGTTTGGGGAAGTGATTGGGGGGAGTGGGGAGTGTTGGGGGGTCTTTCTCACATAGCCAGGCATACTGGGGGGACGGCAGGGGTCAACTTCCTGTCCATAGAATGGGGCAAAGGAAACACAGACAGGAAACAGGAAGCAGAAAGAGGAAACTGCACCCATTGTCCCAGCACAACACTATCACCGTGGAAACCACCAACGAGGGGAGAGAGAGGGAGCTGTGATTTTTCATTCTCTTAAAATCCCTGAAAATCTGCTTATTACACAGAAAAAATGATTAAAAGAGGAAAATAAATGAGTGCTGTACCTGTAATAATGAGCTGGGCATCATAAGGTTCCATGTAGCCATCATTCTCTCCTTCTCTTTCAGCCTCTCTCTGTTCCCTTGTTTTCTCTGCATCAAATGGGTCAGCATAATCCTCCAGGATGATCTATTAAGAGTGAGAAGAAAAGAAGAATAGAAAGCGATATCAGTGATTTGTGTAAAGTAGAACCTAGTTAACAGGGAACTTTTTCTAACGTTCTGGCAAGGTTCTCAATGTTATAAACAGATGTTCTTCCAGGAACAATAATAGAACGTCCGTTCAAAGTTATCTGGTCTAATGTTCATCACACGTACATCGTTCATGGAAGCGTTTTTTTTCCCCTGAAATGTTGGACGTTCGTCTAAAATGTTACTTATTATTTCAGAATGTTACCATCATTTTTAAAGGACGGTAAAATAAAATGTTTCCCTAATGTTTGCATAACCAAGAAAAAAAAAGGTTTTTAAAACATTAAACATATTTTTAATGGAACGTTAGCCAAACATTCTTAGAATGCATTTTTGTTAGCTAGGAAGAAACACCCTCATAAGGTAAGGAATGAACAATATTCTGTTCAATAAAATGGTGAAAATTGAATTGAATTGAAAAGTTATAAAGTAGATGATCACATCACTCACAAAAAAGATGGTTCTTTAAAGGTTATTTACATGTAGTAACAGTTGGTTAGAACCGTATCGTCCTGTATCGTTTTTCCTGAACTGTATAGTTTTTCAAATCTGTAACTGTCAAAGTCACCTCATTACTGACTTTCTGGAGCTCAGATAGAACTACACAGACTGTCAACACACTCTCGACAGGTAAAGGATTTCTTTCTTAAAATTTCTATACATCTTAACTTTAAATATTGTAACTGGTTTCCTACCAATCATGTCTTTTTTCTCTTTTTAGTTTAACAGAACATGTAAGTGTCAGCACTTAATTTCAGTTAACTTTAGTTAAGGATCTTCTCTTCTCCACAAAAAAAAAGTAACAGAGATATTGAATTTATGATCCATATTGTTATATTTGTTTTTTATTATTAGCCTACTTTATGCCTAAACATTCCCGGTCACAAAAAAAAAAACATTAAAGCTATCCTATGACTTCATATCAATTGTGTATTTCAGATGCTGTCATCTATCATAACCTCATCATCTGCAGAGAGAAACTGCCACTCAAAATACACACATAATGAAGGCCGGAGGATTGTGAAGATATTTCACGAGAACTTGGTCTTCGTTGTATCTATACCATGTTCAATGTCAATTGTTATTTATTAATGTATTCAGCTAGCAAATGTTGTTAGAGCATTGTCATTTTTGCAACAATTTGCCATGTCAATAAAAAAATTAATGTACCTAATTGACACAACATGCTGTTTTTTTATGCAAAACCCAAATAGAGGCAACAAAGATAGACTAAAGAAAACAATATTCATAAATAATATATACAATTAATATTAATAATACTAACATTAATAATATGAAGATACTACTAATATTCATGAAAATGTACTATTATTAAAAAGGTTATTTATATCACCATTAAGGTCCTATATATAAAGCATGGTTCTTTAAGGAACCTTATACAAATTTTCATAAGAGTGAAGAAAACAGACCGTCTCTTCTTTTTCTTAAAAAAAACTGAAATCGACGGCGAGGCAGTAAATGGGGCAAATTTTTGGATGATTTAAGAGCAGAAATATTAAGCTTAAAATATATAGAGGCACTTACATGTATTCTGTTAAAACTGTTAAAGCTGTAAAATTGTTTTCTTCATTTCGTTGAGGGGCTCTCGTTTTTATGTATTGCATTGACATGGTAATAAACTTGAAAAATTGGACACAATTAAACAGAATAGTTTAGCAAGTGGGTTTTTTTCACACTAAAATGATGTTAACATGCTAATTGTTTATGTCATGATACTTTACTATTGAAACAGTGAGTATTAAGGATTGGCCCCATTCTCTTTCATTTTCAACATTTTTTCAACCTGGAATAGTCATATTATGCCAATATAGTCACTGGAGCTTCTTCAAAGATCTACTTCAGAAATAGTGCAAACTCAGCTAAAAGGGGCATTTAGTCAAAACCTAGAGTTAAGTTACATCTTATTGGGTGGAATTATTTGTTCCATATTGTAGTTAAAGAATCAGTATTTCTTTACTAGCTGAAGAGCTTAAGCTCATTCTTTGGCCCATCATACCCTTCCTTTCTGTCTTTGATTCTCCCTCTGGACGTTTTGTGTGTGTGTGTGTGTGTGTGTGTGTGTGTGTGTGTGTGTGTGTGTGTGTGTGTGTGTGTGTGTGTGTGTGTGTGTGTGTGTGTGTGTGTGTGTGTGTGACCTCATGAGATTCTGATTTCTGTGCTATTATGTTCAAAGTGTAGCTGGAGGGGATGTCCGTAAATGGGATAGGATACAGCCTATGTATCAGGTGACATAATTCTTCAAACACTGCCTTCACCAGGGACTGGAAGAATGGGATAGAGCCATTGTGTTATGCATGCATTGTATTCTTTGCGAATTTGTGAGCAAGGATGTGTGTGTGTATGTGAGCACAAAAGTGTGTTTCCCACAATGACAGAGTGAAGAGTGTGTGCATGGCTAGGAAAAGAGACAGGAAGAGAGGCAAGGAAAGGGCTCTCATTGTGTTTGTTGCTTTTCAGCTCCACTGTGTCTGCTTATAATACAGTTCAATGAAAAGAGAATATAGGAAGAAAAAGGGAGATTTGAAGAGGGAGGAAAGAAAGATCCGAAAGAGAGAAGAGAGGGCTGAGGGAGGGGAGAAGAAGATATTGCTTAAACAAAAGAGCTGGAAGAGAGATATTGATCTCAATTTTCAAAACAAAGACGTTTGTTTGGTTCTCACAGCCCAACAGGGTGACTGGGAAAATTGGAGTATGTCATGTATTAAAAAGAACTCCTGAAAAAAGCATCCGTCTCTGAGGCCTGCTTTATCACTCAGATCAGGGCTATTCTTCCTTTTATTCCAGCTAAAAAACCCACCCTAAAACAGCCTAAGATGCTGGTCTCAGTTGGTTTGAACAGCTATTAAGGTATTTCAGCTGACCAGCAAGTAGACCAGCAGAACAGTGCCCAATATATATATATAATAATAAATAATTAATAATAATAATAATTAAAAAAAGTTTTTTTTCCCCCAAAGATAAATTTACTATACATTTTCAGAAAACTGTTGACACCTATAAATCTGTCTAGGAAAAAAATATATTATAATATATAATGATATATCATTATTATTTATTGTTAGTTTACATTGTGGTGTTGGCTGATTTTCAAACTTACCGTTTCTGTTCTGATTGGTGACTTGGCCCTCTCGCTGTCTGGGGATGATCCTCCTGCACTGGATTTTGGATCATTAACTTTGATCATTCTGCTCGTGTACGCGTCAGCAAGACTGGTGGTCCTTAGGGTGCGATGGTCTTCAAACCCTTCCATTTTGGTGTTTTTCTTACTTTTCCCAGGGATCAGGATTTCCCATATCTTCCCGTCTTTCATCGAGCCGGTGCTGGAGTGGTTCCGTCCCAGTTCGATGGCCGAATTTTTACGATTTCTTCCGTGGAGCAGCGATCCCACACCTCCACCACCACTACTGCCACTGTTTTCCGCTCCTGAATTTTTACGCAGACTCCCCTTCGAACCAGTACCGACGGTCAGAACCGGTTTGGGACGGGACTGAGTTCCCGATTCCGAAGCAGAACGGATCCGATCGGATCCAGTCTTCAAACTAGTTGGGAAATCTTTAAACCACTTCGCCATGACGAATACGCACAGGTGTCTGCTCTGCGCCACTCTCCATACACACGCGCAACTCTTTTAGAAAAGCAATCAGCTTCTAAAATATCACTCACTATGGCCCCTATAATTGATTTTTGCCTTATTAACACTTTAACGTGCAGTTCAATTGAAACAAGATGGCTGTTGTTGTTTTAAACAAGAACTCCTTTTAATTTATTTAATTTTAGAAATCTGTCAAATTGATTGAGGGAAAGGTTCCGAAAATTAAAATCCCTTTTATATAGGCTAATCTTGATCACAAAATTTATCCCATTCGTATTTCTTTTCAGAAAACTTCTTACCCTCTCAGATAGGTATACTACGATTCTTCACATTGGAGAATAATGTCTTAATTTTGTTTGCTCCCAATTATTCCCGCAAGATAAAGAGTAGTCGCTGAAGGGCATAAACGCGGAAAAATTTAAAGTTTTTCTTAGCTCTCGCTGAAGATCCCATTCCCGGTATATCCACTCCAAGCGACAGTCTAAATGAAGTGAAGGGGATGTACATACGTGCGTTTCACTGCAGCTGTGGTGGGTGGGGGTGGTTGCATGCAGCTACTGTTCCCCTAAATGGGAACTTTTCATTTGCTGGGCGCTGCCCACCTGTGGATGCAAACCTTCATGCTCACTTAATGCACAGCAAACAGATCCGTTTTATTTAACGTTTCCATAATTTGCCTTACGGGTCTAGTTGTCACACTCTTTACTCCAGTGAATATGTCTCCAGTGAGTTTTGTTTAATTTTTTTTTTTTACTGAAAACAAACAAACAACCAAACAAACAATTTTTTAAATAATTTTTTATTTATTTAATCTATTTCACATGCCATTCCATAGCCTACAATACACATCACTGAACACGTTTCACTAATAGCCGGGGCATGTTGTCACACACTAGGTCCCAGATAACAATTTTTGGTTCCTAGAACGTTCTGGGAATGTTAGTTTCTGGTTCCCAGAACGTTCTTATTTGGCTCCCCACAAAAATAACCAAACGGGAACCATATGGGAACGTTAGGGGAATGTTCTGTGTTTACTGGGGTCACAATAGGATAATTGTCGCAATCTGACCTTAGGCTTTTCAACTTAATTTAAACAGTAAAGCAAATATGAAACAAAACAATTAGGCTATGCCACAGCAGAAAAGGTAACACAAATCCTATCTACAGTATTTGATGATAGTAATTAAAAAAGGGCTAATCAGACAAGCCCTAAACATCTAGGCTAAATGATGAACAATTAGGCCTATTGTTCATCACACTACCACAGAGGGGCAGCAGTTCACACCGGGTAACTGGCCCAAGTTGGAGACATTGGCAATTTAAAGTCATTTATACTGCCTCCATCTAGTGGCTAATTAACAAAACATGCTGCATTAATAAGACATGAATTACAGGCCTACACCAATTAATTAGACCTAATGTCTGTTTATTTCTGAAATTTCTGAGTTTCATGCTTGCAGCTTGCCTGCAAACAATTTTACATTGTTCTGGAGGTAAAACTACTGAAAATTTAAATAGTGGAAGTTGAGCTGTGATCACACAATAGCTAGCCTATACTGTCTCTGCCCAGAGCACGTGACTACTGGCTGTTACCAAAGTGAAGAGTAACATCATCATTGGTGTGTTTATCAACACTGTCAGTCAGCCCAGCTCATCATGGAATGTATGGCACGATTTATTGAGAAGCGCCTGGACCTGTTTTTCCAGTTATTGAAAACGATAGAAAAAAAAAATCGAATCCTTATAATATATAGCCTATTTTATATACAAAACAATCCTTTTTTTTTAATAATACATATAAACTGTTTTTTACTGTTGGTTATCATTTTCTAGATTTTATTTATGTTGTAGCCTATAGGCTACAGACGTAGTATACTAGACAATTAAGTAGCCTAAACAACCATCTCAGCTATTTACATGCATATCGAATTGCAAAACAGGTAGTTACATGAACTATACGTGTCCCGTAAAATTGTACCCCACTGAGCCAATTTGGTGACAAAACTAACTTTTATTGTGTTTCTAAATCAACACCGAATTTATTCTTCACGGCTCCAGCACAGACAAACACGTTCCAGATTTTATTGTGATTGACATACAACCTAACCAATAATCGAAGCAGAAACGGTTTCATGCGTTCCGCCCACGACGCCACTATCAGCCAATGAGGTTATCCCTCACGCTCAAAGTGGGCGGGGCAAGTGGTATCGGTCTGAAAGGTAACAGGTTGTCTTTAGCAAATGTTTCCCTGGGGATTATTAGTTAGACCTGTCACAATTAAAGAAACGTCCTTTACTTTTACACCATTAGTTCTCATGAAGGAGAACAGCAGGAAGTAACAGAGGAACATTCAGCAGAGTGAAATATAAACTTTGCCGTAATATCAGGTAGGTTAAATGTTATTTTTGTTCGCTATCACCGCTAAACCTGTTAGCCTGTGACTAGAAATTGATGCTAAGTTGTTTGTCGCGCGCCAGATGCTCCAAAGCATTCTCGAGCTGAACTTTCTTCCATTGGGAATGGCACACTTGTCTCGCTCGTAAACTGCCAAGCTCAGTTGTGTTTTTGTGTTTCGTGTTCTTCGTAAGTGTACTTTTCTGAAGATGGATTAATGTCCGTCCAAAGGATTATTGTCGAGCCCGTGTAGCGTAGGCTATTTACAGTATTTTCCACTGTTTTAGGCTGAAAATGAGCGCTTCGCCTCGAGAGACTTCTAACCCATTGAGTTTGGCACGAAGCGCAGGTGCATCGCCAGGTGAACACCTGCGCTTCTCGCTTTGGGAGCAAATCATGAGAGAAACTTTTGACGTGGCAAACAATCCTGTTTTAACAGTGTTGTGATTGTTTACCTCGCCACAGCCCACGAAAGTCCGCTAAACACTCAAAGCATTGTGTTTGAATAGCACCATTTTCATTCAAATGAATAACGAGTCAGTGTCAAACTTGCCGTGAGCGATCAAGTTACCGTGTCAAGTATAGGCTGTCAAACGTGTGCTGTTTAAAAACTAAAAAGACGTAAAAGAACAACATTTTTTTTAGTTAGTTAAGGCATTGGTCAGGTTTATATTAGATTTTTAGATCTTTTAATAGTCGCGTGAAGTTATCCAAACGAAAGGACCTTTCGAGATTTGAAACCAGTGACTCAGTGCAGAAGAATGGTATGGACCCAGGTGAGCAGTGGCACACAATCTCTCCTCTCAGTCATTTAAGTTAGTGATTCACTGCGGGGTATATTTTTTGTTATAAGGGTCAAATATAAACGTGTTACTTTGTATATAATACATTGGATTGGGTGACCATATTTTGATAACCGAAAACCAGGACACTCGGCCCGCCAACGAGATACTCAAATGATACTCGAAGTTTACTAAAAGATTCCATACTAATTTCAATACATTTAAAGTATGCCCCCTCTGTATGGATAGAAAATTGTTATAATTAGGACCGGGACAGGACTTGAAAACAGGACATGTCCTGGGAAAACGGGACGTTTGGTCACCCTAGGATATAATGTATCTTCATTATTACAATTCTGGTTGCCATTAAGGAGTAATATCCTCAAGAAAGTCCTAGCGACACATTTTATGAATATGAAATCAAATTACTTTTTGAACCTTGAACCTGCTAAATTACACTCGGTAGTGCATGTATCCTGGTTGGGAATCATTGGCATTACATAAAAAGCTTGCTTTTCATTTGAATCATGTTTGCACATATTTAGACAGTAAAACCAAAACGTATTGTTCTTGAGTCCCCCATATCACACTGGCATCTTGGTTATTGACCTTGGTCATTGTGCTGAGCCATGGACAAACATAACACTATTACTGCTATCACTGACGTGAGATGTTAGTCCTAGTGTGATTCACAGCTGAGAGTCATTATTTGCTTACATGTTTTCATGTAGCGTCATGAGCACATGCTGATATTCGAAAAGATTTAATTTTATATTGTGTGAGTTTCTGGCCGTATGATCTGTGTTTGGCAACACTGGAGTCAGTCATGCTGGTGAGATCCAATAGACGGACAGAAGAAGAAATTCTTGTTTCTCTGTCTTTGAAATGAGCAGAACGATTGAAGTTTAGGAAGGGAGGGGGAAAAGAGAGATTGAGAGGGAGTTTGGCAGGAGACAAAGAATGCAAAGGGGAGTCAAGCACTAATGGAGGGATACCAGACTCTTTCAAATGGGATGAAAGCTTATGATAGGCTACAATCTCTCAGATGCATTCTCATAGCAACTCGACTCTTTAATTTAGACTAATCTAGATGAACTCTACACTCTAAAAAAAAAAAGGTTCTATATGGCACCAAAAATGGTTCTTCGTCGTAATCATAGGGGAACCACTTCTGGTGCTATATAGCACCATATCTTAACATGTTCTGGTAGCGGTGCTATATAGCACCTTAGTCAAAGAATCGGTGAAGAACCGCTGAAGAACCGCTGAAGCACCAAAATTGGTGCTATATAGCACTTAAAAAGGTTCCCCTATGATTACGAGCCAAGAACCATTTTTGGTGCCATAGAACCTTTTTTTTTTAGAGTGTAGATCTCACCTTTCTCAGGTAAATCACCCAAAGCGAATATCAGTGATTAGTTTATCCTTTCTGTGCAAATGAATAGAAACTAGATAAGAGATTCAGCTTTTAGGTTGTGTTTCTCATCACTAGTTGTCATACTTTTAATATATGCCTCCTCAAAAGTATTGCTGCCTGAAGTATGCTGAGAGGTTGGTGTTGAAAACCTAAAGGGAATGGAAAGCATGCTTGTTCTTTCTACCTGACCTGAAAAAGGTGACTGAAGTCACATTTCATATCGATATGAAGTCTGATGCTTTGCATGTCTGAGAAAAATTAAACATGCGACTCAGATGCACTGATTGTAGATGCATAGATTTTTTGGTTTGCGGTAATCAACAGAGATAATACAAACCATAGGCGTCTCCTGAGTCCTACTGCCTCACTTCCCTCCTAATTCTATTAGACGTTCCACATCTGAGAGTCTCGATTCAATTTAAAATGAGAGAATTCAATTTAATTGGAGAACAAAAGGTCGCAGACGCAGAGCTGTGGACAGATGTCCCTGGAGGGTCTGTGTGAGTTTTCTTTTAAAAGTCTGGTTCATTAAGACTTTTAAATTGGAATGTTTGTTGTTTCATCATTTCCCATGTTTGTTGTTTCATCATGAGCATGCGGAATGAGACGTGAAGAATGTGTCTGTCTAATGTGGAAGTGATCAGTTATTTTGACACACTTTTGTTTGAATAAGCAAAATCTTAATCTATGGAGACAGAACTTTGTGTACAAGTATTTGGATTGGTTGACCGTCTACGATGCTTTCTGTGGAATTCTGCCAACACAGATTCTGTAGTCATCATGTTTAAAGGTGTGATGAATCAAATGAGTATGCCACTGAAGTAAGCTGCATATCAGCCTATGAACGGATGGAGGAAATAAAGGATGTGGGGCACCGCGGATCATTTTAAACCCTGGGTTAGTGTAATCATTGGGTTATGTTTCAAGTGCTTAATTTTATCCAGGGTTAGTATTTAATCCTGGACAGTTCATATGAGTGCATGACTTTGTAAACCCTGGCTAAATGTTCTTATTTGCATATTTAATATATTGTTTGAGTTTGAGCTTTGGCTACAGCATGAGAATGCAACTGCTTGTCCACTTGTCTTTTCATCATCACTCTAGTTTCCCTAATGTGTGGAAGCTAAACATGGTTTTTGGAGGTTTTGTGACTGTACGCTGTCTGAATATTTAACGAGGCAAGCATTGTTTAGTTTATGATTGGTTGTCGGTTGCTAAACAACTTGACCATCTACCCATTGTTTCGCATTGTATACCTTTCAAACTGTGTTTCAGAAGTCTTCCCAACTTTGGAATTTCGTTAAAAGGAGTGCTAACCTCCTTTCAGATTTACAAGCATGGGAGAGAATGAGATGGGTTCAGTGTGGATAGTTGTTAATCTCTGGTTCACTGTAAACCTTAACGCTCAAAATAATTAATTTGTTTGAGTAGAGCCAACTCAAATTAAACAAATTAGTTCAAACAAATGAACTTTTATCAGTTTTTAGAACGTTTTTTTTCTTTTGAGTTCACAACTGACACATTTTAAGTAATCTGAATGGTTTCATTGTTTTGAGCTTTATAAACTTGTTTCTTTTAATTTAGACTAACTTCAATTTAACTGAAACTGGGCTGGGATTTCTATTTCCAAGCATACTTTACCATGACACTCAAAAAGGACAGTAAATGCCAAAATTAAGTGTTATATTATGTTTTTGTGTGTGCAAGATTAATGTTAAGTGGGAGATTCAGTAGTGTTTAATGTTTTGTTATGCTAGTTTAGAAGAGTTTCTGTTATGTTGGGTTTATAGGGTTATGATCATGGTGACGAGTGGAGCATGAGCTTAGTTTGAGAACAGATATATGTTAAATGTATTATATTGTGTCTTTATTCAGCAAGTGCTATGCTAATGCTACCAAAGCACAGTATAACCAATTAGCAAGGTGGCATTTATTGAATCAGCTAGTTAAAACTTGTTAACTTTCCACTACTGAGATTACATGATATTTTTAAGTTAAATGTATGAATGAGCTGGCTTAAATATTTAAAGTTCAGATCAATTAAAATGTATGGTTACAAATTAAAAAATTAAGTTCTGCTTACTAAAACGTTACATTTCTTAACTTAAAAAAATTTGAGGCAACTGATTGCCAAACGATCGGCCTTATCGGAACCAGCTGATAAAATCTTCCTTTGATTCGATAACCGATTGCATTAATGATGCAAAAGACGTGCGCGTGCGCGTGCAGTGAGAGGCGAATATGAAAGGCTGAGCGGCAGTGTGTCAGTCTTCACCGGGTTACAGTAAAATAATGGCGCAGTTACAAGGTGTGTATAATTTAAACTACCTAGTCAACACTATTGGTAACTTCTGTTCAGTTTGATACTTCTGCTCTCCTTCTAGTCACTTCTGAACTCTTCCCTCTCTTCATTAAAGCTCCAGGTGAAGGGTTGCCAGTTATCACAAAAACAGCAAAATAAGCCCCTTAAAAACACAGTATAATAAACCGATATGGCAAAACTGTACCAGGGAACACATTTAAACAATATAACTATACTAATATCCTACTTACAGGGTTCCCACGCTTCTTGAATGTACTTGAAAGTTCTTGAATTTCAGACACATGGATTCAAGGCCTGGAAAGTACTTGAAAACAAACATAGGTCCTTGAAAGTGCTTGAATTAAGCATGTACTGCATTTTGTTAGAGTAGCATGGTGCTATTACAAAAATTGGCCTTCATGCGCTGCCAAAGCCAGAACAAAACAGCATTACGGGAGGAAGGAATATATTTTTGCTGTTCCATAAGCACCATCTACTGTTCAGAGCCCTATTCGGATGGTAATTGTTTCTCGTGGGGTCATAAGGTATTTTCATCATTGACAGGGGCTAGTCGGAGATTTTATTGCCGCCCAAATCCAGAAGGTCAGTGTTTTTCTCCCACACCCGCATAAAAATCCCCGGCCGAATTACCTACTGTTTTTAGACAAACACCAAGGACGTGTGGTCATTTAATTGCCGTCCGAATCCACATCTCAGAGTTTTCAAGATGAGATCACTTCAAAATGCACTGTTTATATCCTTTTTGACCCCTGCAGGCCACCGTATGGTTGCGCTTTGCTGTAATTTGGATGCATTTTAAAGATCTAGACTTTCATTACTGAAATGCTGGCAAGTATTTACAAGGGCAATATTTCATCACTGCGCAAAAAATAAAAAGAAGAAAAGCACGTAAACATCTGAAATCTTTTCATTTAATTGGAAAATTCATGTATACAATATTATTTCTATATTTTGATGTTTTAATTAAGTAATGATTTATAAAAAAGAAATCTAAAACTAGTGTGAAATAAATGTTAAAAGCAGGAATAAGAGTGCTGCAAACTGCATCTCTCGTTAAAGCTCGCTCGCTCTTGTACACCAGCCTCTTTCCTCATTGGATTTTGTAAAATTGCAAATTTTTCCTCATTGGAAATTGTATTTTAGTTGTCAGTATATGCCTTAGCGTTACTGCATTAATGATAGACACCGGTACAGTAGGTATTTGATATATTGGCAATAACACACCCACCTTTATCGTATTTATTGTGCTTGATTTAAAATAAAAGGTGCTTTAAAAAGTCCTTGAAAGTCCTTGAATCTGGTGTTCATGAAAGAGTGGGAACCCTGTACTTAATCAAAACGAAGTAAATGTAATTTATTATGAAAAGAATAGTTCAATATAAAATATTTAGATATTATAAACTGATAATTTTTATAAATTGATGAACAATAACATGAGATTTAAAAATAATTAATTCAAAAACATTTCATTTAAAGTTTAATTGCCCTTACGAGTTGTATTAATATCAATAATTTGGGGCAGTTCATCTAAAAGTTGAGTGTTTTATCAATATTATTTATCAATATAGTTTACCAAATAAAAGAAAAACTAAATCAAACAAGGTGAAGTATTTTAATTTCTAAAGTATGTGGAGATTATTTATTATATAAAGCCCTTTTTGTAAATTTTCCAGAGTAAAATATAAAACTCTATATCGTGATATATATACCGTTACCGTGGAATAAAATTACTTGAGTTGTACCGTGAAACAGAATTTTGATCATACCGCCCAGCCCTACTACTAAATCTCCCACTTAACATTACTCTTTCACAAAAAAACTTTAATTTTAGCATTTACTCTCCCTTTCAAGTGCCATGGGCAAAGCATACTGGGAAATAGAAATCACAGCCCAGTTTCAGTTAAACTTAAGTTCGTCTAAATTAAAAGAATTCATAAAACTCAACTGAAACAGTTCAGTTTACTTAAAATATATCAGTTCTGTGAACTAGAAAGAACAAATTGCTAAATGCTCATAAATGTTATTTGACTGAACTAATTTGTTTAATTTAAGTTTGTCCAACTCAAAACCAATTATTTTGAGCGTTAGGGTTTACAGTGAGGCAGAAGTCATCATAGAATCATCATTAAGAGAAGTAGTTAAAGCAGATATAATTAACAGTGCTTCATTATGAAGAGAGAAAAAGCAGTGGGTCGATTTACATTGCTTTGCGTATAATGCACAGATCCTTGTTCATAGACTGGTTAAATCAAGTGTGTTTGTTCTGGATGTAAGTAAATGCCTGCATACCGTAGGCTATTGCCTGGGAATAGTGACATCTCTGATTTGGATCAGTGTATGAGAGCAGGAGAGAACGAGTGGGATAGAGAAGCCAGTGTTCTCAGCATAGCTGCCCTTGTTTTCTGCCCCACTTCACTGTAATAATGGGAAGAGGGTCCTCATACTCCCCCTCTGTCCTACTCACGGGCTCCCTCCATTCAGCCTATCAGATAATGCAGTGCTGAGAGGCTAAATGGTGCCTCTGTCCGCCTGGCCACTGACACACTGACACAGAGGAAATGTATCATTTTAGACCGTGATCGAATTTTGGCTGTATGTTTGACCAATGACCAGATCACTGTCATAACAGAATAAATAATCTCTCCGTCATTACAAGACTATTCAGAAGTGATTTAGCAGAGTTAAATCTGTGTTGTTGTTCTTAACCAAAACTATCAAAAATAGTTTGTGTTAATTGGAACGAAGCTGAAAAAAATAAAATAAATATTAGATGACAAATGTAAACTGAAATGTATAGAAAAACTGATATAAAATATTTTTAAGTTGACATACTAAAATGACTAAAACTGAACTAAAAATAAAAGCTAAATATAAATATTAAAATGATTTTAAGAAATATTGAAAAAATAAAAATTATCTTATGTTGCTGAAATAAAAATGAAAACAGAAAGCATAAAAATAAAAGCTAATTCAAATTAAATAAATAAATGCTATAATGATATATAAATAATACTAAAACAACACTGAATTAAATCACCCAGACTAGTTGATAAGTTGGATGGAAATTACCTATATATAGTGCTAAAAGAGCCGAACGTGTTTGCTTACAGTTGAATTATTAGCTGAATAAGTCAGAAAAAATACTGTTTGTGTGCGTGAATCAAAGCTTAAAATTACAATTGATTTGTTGACTGTCAGATTATTGTATTCCTGATTTGTTGTTTGTAATTTGATTGTTACTTTGACAAATGGTTTAGAAGATTTTGGTCTTTGCCTACAGTATTTATGTAGATTGGAGCGTGACTGGATGAATGTGACCACAGAATGAACTTGCTTGCCATAAAAGGACTTTGATAAAAGTGCCAGCATTACTGTTAGGCGCGAAACACAAATGCAATATCTTTATAATAAGGTGAAAAAATTAAAAATATACTATAAGTATAAGATTTATTGGCGTATTGGCTGCCACACATTGTTTGCTGCATTCGTCAAGAGCCTCAGAATAAAGTTTCATCATATAATTCAACATAACATGTCCCCCCTGCTATCTATAAAGAAGCCTGTCCTTTATAGTTCTTTTATGGCGTTCAAAGTCTGTTGTCTTGGACTGAACCTGCATCTAAGTGTGAGAGCTGGAATTTAATTATTGTCACTGTAAAAGTACATAAATCCTACCACAACCTCAGTAAACATGGATGATGAATGAGTCTGTAGGGTGAAAAATTATCAGTGAAGTGGTGCTGCCACTTTCTCACTACACCTGTGTAACCCTCCACCTGTATATCTGTCAGCACAAGAGTCTCCCGTATGAGAGCTTGGCTCTCTTCAGTCTGCGTTCAGTCATTGGCATGGACACGTCAGCCATCTCAAAAAGCTTTCTGATGACAAAACACATAATGAGCCCATTCATTGTATTCACATTCACAAAAAAAAGAACTTTCACTGTTGTTAGTGACACTCAAATCATCCTTGTTACTCAAACTCATGTAACTACATTAATTTACTGAGTTGTTTTTACTAAAAAATAGTATTGTCAGCTTTACTTAAGTGTTTGTTCAGTCAACTTATCATTGCTCAGTGAAAAACTGGACAGTGGATCTGTAGTTCCCAGCCTGCTTTGCAAGGGACTGCATTAGGAGAGTGAATTTAGGGATTAAAGTATTATTTTATGTGCTTTTCAGTTGTTAGTTTTAGGTTAGTGTTTAATGTTCAGTTATGTTGGACATTTAGAGGAGTTTCTGTCATTGTGGTTACCATTATGCAGAATAGTGGTGCCTGTGTTTAGGCTGTGGGCACTCGTATACACACTTATTGGATGCAATTTCTGCCCTCAATTAATTTGAGTTTGTGCAATGAGTAATTTTTGCATTTTGTTTCTAAATATATGCTTGTTGTTATTTGTCCACTTACACTTGTAGGGCAAATAGATAATTTAAAGGGGCTATATGCGTTTTTCTGAAATTTAAACTCGCGACTGACACCTGTGGCCAAAAAACAGAACTGCTCTTCATTTCTGCTCGCTCTCGCAGCGCGCGCTCGTACGTGCACACTTCACAAGTCATCTGCTGCAAGGAGGTCAACATTATGTTTATACAGAGGTAAGAACAGTCAAATACATATATTGTTTGAGATAAGTGTTCTCTTATCAAAACGTCAAACGTGTAGCTGACAAACTACACAAAAAATTAATACATTAAATAAATAAATAAACCCATTTCGCCATTGGCATACACGCTGATGAAGGGCGCACAGACCGAAACTTTCGTAGAATATTAAAAACCCAAATCTGAGCACTGTCCTTGACCACTTATTATACACAAGTAGCTTACTATCACCAAGTATGAAAGACACGTATACATAATACTATTTAGCAATATTTATTGACTACATGTCTTGTGTGAAATAAAATGCATCACACTTTACATCTTCATTTACCTCTTATTTTTTGTTAACAATATAATGTAGCTTTACATGGCTATATAATAAATAATCCATCAGTTTTATATAGCGCTTTTCTAGACACCCAAAAAGACTTTACATTACTGATGCACTATTCATATTTATTTTTGTTTTTATATATATATATATATATATATATATATATATATATATATATATATATATATATAAGCCATTTCTGGGTCCTTTAGTATTCCCAACACAGATCTGAGCTCCCTCCAAGGCTCAAATGCGAAGCCGATGTTCACTCTAGTCCTTGCAATGCGCTGGTCTCTCTCAATCTTCGACCTTTTTTGGCCACTTGTCAGGGGTTTAACTTTTTTAGTCTTCTGTGGAGTTACTGTTGGTGTCCGAGTTGTCCTGGGTCTCTTCTGTGTATTCGTTAAATCCATTGCACTGCTTGCGAGTGTAGGCTACTTGCTGACTAGCGGTGGTGGCAGAGTGATCTGAAACGTTTAACATGAATGCGCTTGACGTCACATCCGCAGACAGCGCGGGAAAAGACGACCCGTCAGAAAATATGAAAAATAGGATACAGGCTATATACAGGATATAGGTGCACCCACTGTGAGCGGACAAGGTGTCAGTATGCTCATCAGGAGATGTTTGAGTCATAAATGGTAAAATAAAAAGGCTATAGTTACGTTTATTTGGGGGAAAAAGTTGCATATAGCCCCTTTAATAGTACATTAAGTCAATAAATGTGTTCACCTTTTATAAATTTAACATAACATTATTAAGTAAACTGCACATATAAATATTACGGAACAGTGACAAATTCAAATGGTTTGTATTTACTCAAATACATTTTGTCAGCTTTACTTGAATTTCTTTTGTCCATATAACTAAGTTGTTATTTGTAAAAATTACTCAATATAGTTGTGTGGAACCACTTGACGCTGTTTTTTTTTAAGTAAATAAAAAAAAAGTTGGGGACACTAAATTTTCTAAATTTTTCAACTAAACATCGAAATAAATCGAATTATTAAACTAAATTAACCATATAAACTAAATTACTGATCTAATTACTGATCTAAAGCCCACACTGTCACTGTATGATAATTGAAATGAACTGATGACATCACCATTTTCTCCAGATTGGCTATACGGCTGAATAAAATTATGCTGCATTATTTGCATTTACGTGAGCGGACTGAATGTGTTTGTAGTTTGCATTCTATTTAGTTTATCACGATGATGTAGTTTTTTTACTGAACAAGACAACGAGTGTGAGAGTGAAAGCATAAGACAAAGAGAAATGGTAAAGATGTACCACTGTCTGGGAATGCACTTTGTTCCCCGTCACACCCTTCATGCTTTAATGTTTCTTATTGAGATCTATTCGTTCATTACACCAGCCACACCTTCAGTTTTCTTCTCCATTACATCATGAGTAATGCTGAAGCTTTCCTGAATTTTGATGAGAAGTAGTAAGCAGTAGTATGTCTTAATAAAAATCTAAAGAAGGTGTGTGGTTTAGGATAGAAAGCCAATGGAACATCTACACCATAAAAAACAAAAGCGTGTGTGTTCAGGTTAATGAATAATGAAGGCCATTGGGTCTTCTGTGCCAGGAGTCAGAGGTAACGGGTAGCATTGAGTAGTGTGTAATTCAATCCTGCCTCACTGGACTGTCTGCATTTCTGTGTCTGTATGTCAATAGAGCACAACAGTAGGGTTCTGGTAGTAAAAATCCCATTCAAATTCTCCCTTAGAGAGTAATGTAGGCTAGAAACATTTCAAGACACACCATCATTAGCCAGGTTTTTTTGTGTAAAAAGGATTAGCGCATCAAAATGTTTACCAATATGGCTGATGGAAATGCCAATTATCGATAATGTTTTTGCAGATGTCGACACAATCTTTTTCTGTTTAACTTTAGCGTAAAAATTCTATGTCAATACTTCAAATGCCGCAAAAAAACAGTTTGGAAACACTTTGTTGAGAAATTTATTTAAAGCAAATAAATGTGGTGTCACATGACATAATTAGCCTATATTGTCCACGTTTGTGACGTTGCTCCCATTAAAGCACCCTTTCTCTGTAGTTCAAAGGCGCAGTAAATCTATTATAGTCATATGAATAAATTGTATATAAAATTATTTTATGACTATTGTTAAGAATAAGACGTTGCCTCTCAAACATCATTCATCCTTATTTTTGTAATTTTGTCTGTTTTTTTTACAATCTAAATAAAAGTTAATCAGAAAAATAATAGCTGCACCCATTTCTGAATATTGTATTGTAAGTATTTATCTAAAGCTGCGTTTCTACCGCAGGAGCTTTCCCCAGGAACTAGGAACTTTCCCCAGGAACTAGGAACTTAGGGGTGGTACTTGGTGTGTTTCGACCGCAGGAACCAGGGTCTAAATTAAGTTCCGGATAAATATTTCCCCCTCCAAACGGCCCTGCTCGCGGGGTACTACTTTTTCAAAGTTCAGGAACTTTCGGGTGTGGGACTTGGGCGCTGAACATGCTGCTTGGTTGAGGCCACGCAGCATTTTATTTCAACCGGCATTTTTAAAAGTTTTGCGAGGTTCGTTCTGAGTTCTTGCTCTTTCTGACAATGGTGCGCGTTGTCTCTGCAATCGCACGGTCAATGTCCGTAATAGCTAATTATAACATACGTTGTCTTATTTTAAATCTAGCTTTACAAGCTTTCAGAATACGCTTTAATATCAGTGCTCTTTTCTGGCGTTTTGTTAAATACATCTTTAGGAACCAATACATAACTCTAGAAAAAGGAGTGCTGCTTGAATCTCCTCCATACTTGTTATTGTTGCAAACAGTGTCGCACAAAATGATTACTGTCCGTCGCTGACTGGGAGGAGCAGTCGAGCACAGTCCTACATCACCGGACTAATTTGCCTAATCTTCACGGTACTTTAGACTGCAGTGGAAACGCAGACAGTAGCAGGTCTGGGGGGAAAAAAGGTCCTGTACAAAAAGTTCCTGGTACAAATTGTTCCAGGTAATTTCGGTGGAAACGGGCATTAAATATTCTTTATAACGAAGTAAAACAAAAAATGACACTTGTTAATAAAAATTATTGGATATATATAGGGCCTTAATTTCATAATATATAATTCAGCTCGTAAAAAATAAAAATGGGTCGTCTGTCAAGCAGAATCTGGCTTCTAATACTTGACAAATGAAAATCACAAACATGACACTTGTTAAAAAATATTTTATAAATAGGCTACAATATGTAGAATCATTTTTATCTCAATAAGTGGGTTGAATCCAAAAAGCTCTAAATTTTAGGGTTAAGTTGGCAGCTCTATAAACCACTAAAAATGTAATATAGGCTACACAAATAAAAAGTTTAGGTTACTGCTGCATCTGTCTGAAAAAAAAAAAGCAGCGATTTGATGTTTTTGATTGGTTTGATGTTATTGAGCTCTGAAACCAGAACGGTTTGAATGATTTGATTAGCTACATGCGTTCTCTGCCGCATCAAACCACGACTTGCTTGACTGCTGTTCAATGCTTACGTTAAAGATTGTTGCTATATGACCGAACGTTTTACTGTACCAATCTTTTTTTTTTGGGGATCCTTACATTTTGCATACAAGACAAAGGAGTTGCCCTGTGTACAAACCCATGGGCTTCGCCACATTAATGCAGTTACATTACATGCAGTCCTGTCAGACAAACTGTCCCACTTAGCCGTGATCTGATTAATATTTCCTAATTTAGTAATAGGCCTATTATTTGTGAAAATAGTAAGCAGTAAATTTCAATCATCTCATTACTCTCTACATTTTACAAATATTTTGGACGCGAAAGTTATGATACAATTTGCGATATACCCAAAATTATGTATGTAAACAACGTGAGGGCAGATTTTTTTGGGGGGATGATGTCATTATGCACACAATTTTTCGGTAAAAGGATCGAATTTCATAGTTTTCACGTGTTGTCACACGCCCACCTGGAGGGCAAAACATTGTTCTCTTACGAGTGGTTCTCTCGTATTGCGTAAGTTCCTTACGCTACGGAAAGTATTCTTTCTTCGAGATTTCTGAAAAACCCAAAATTATCCTTAATTTTGTAACATTGTCAACGCAGTGCGGCAGCCTGGCAGACCATAGCAGGCTATTCCAGCGTGCTATTGGCTGCTCTGCTGGCAACTGCAGCAGCCTATCGGTGAGCCCGCGTGACGTGGCGACCAATGAGGGCGCTTCGCGCCCACCTGGCTTCATTTGCCTACAGGTGGGGCGTGGCCACGTGTATATAAGCAGGGCTCACGGGCTGCATATTCGATTTTCTTTTCTTCAGCGAAGCCCTTCGCATCGCTGGATCTGGAACCCGCCGCCGTTGAACGTGCAGACGAGCAAGCAGAGGACAGCGCCTGAAGAAGCCGGCAGCATCGCGCCACCTTCAGCCATCCGTGCCTGCTCTGCTATCCGGCAGCATTATATCCTTTCATTGCACGTGTTCTCGCCGTTGCGTCACACGTTTCATAAAAGAGCACGAGCGTTTTTATCAAAACGCCTCGTTCAACCTGCGGCTCGTGCCACGTGCAGCTCAGCACCAGAGACCGCCATGTGTCTGCGCTCTCTGTCTGGGCCGTGACCACGCCGCCGCCGCACTCCTCGCGGGCGAATGCCCCGAGTGTGAGGAACTCTCTATGTCGACCCTGCGGGCTCGACTCGAGCAGTTTTATGACGACATCACTCCGCTGTTCCCCCCCTCTGTTCAAGCCGCGCCACCGCGCCGCTTACAAGAGATGGTTGAAATGAACGGTCTCGGAGCGAGCCTCCTCCCCCTCTGTTCAAGCCGCGCCGCTTACAAGGGATGGTAGGAATGAACGGTCTCGGAGCGAGCCTTCTCCCCCTCTACTCAAGCCGCGCCACCACGCCGCTTTCAAGGGATGGTAGGAATGAACGGTCTCGGAGCGAGCCTCCTCCCCCTCTGTTCAAGCCGCGCCACCGCGCCGCTTGCAAGGGATGGTAGAAATGAACGGTCTCGGAGCGAGCCTCCTCCCCCCTCTGTTCATGCCGCGCTGATGCGCCGCTTATATACAAGGGATGGCAGAAATGCACGGTCCTGCAGCTCTCTTTACGTTACAAGAGAGCTGTTCCACCCTCGCGCACATTTTTTCAGTCCCCTCATGAGTTCAGGCGACTGGAATTGCTCATATTGCTGTACACGAGCCTGTTAAGACACGCACGCCAGCAAACATACGCCGTCATAAGACATGACGCTGACATATGCTCTCCAACGAACCCGCACTCCCCCCTCTTGGACCGCGCAGATTGCGCCGTTCACAAGGAATGTGAGTGCGCTCGGTCACGAGCACGTTCAGCGCGCGCGCGCACGTTCAGCGCGCGCGCGCGCACGTGCGCACGCCGCACTCACCGGGAAATTAACAGAGGGTGTTTTCGTCCCGCTGTGGCCGGACGAACCGCCATTCTCTAGCATTTCTCAGCCCCCTCTCCAGTTCAGGCGGCTGGAAATATTACTATTGCAGTAACGAGCCTGTCTTTTATGCACGCACGACTGCCAACAAGCACGAGGACGTACTGCTGTATGCTCGCGCTAACTGAACGCTATTGTGTCCCTCCCGGTAGCACAGTGGCAAAATCAGCGGCTGGAACGCCGGAGACCCGAGTTCGAGCCCAGCTCTCGCGGCAGATAAAAATGTTTTACTGTCCGCTTCCCCGGGCTCGCGGCCAGCTTTTCTTACATACTGAAAGCTAACTCGCACCACGTGGTGCTCGAGTATTTTTGGACGTCTATACATAAGGAGAGAAAAGACGGTTAAGTCCCGCTGCGGCCGGACCACCGTTAAAACTCAGTTTTTTCCTGTCAGTCCCCACTCCTGTGGCTACTGCAGATGTTTTCCACGCAGCCTACGAGCCGGCGAACTCGCCCTCTCGCCTGTTTCCAACTGTAGCCCCTCCAAAGTCCTCCTAGCAGAGGGGGGAAGCGACGGTTAAGTCCCGCCGTGGTCGGACCACCGTCAAAACTCTTCTTCCTGTCAGCCCCCACTCCTGTGGCTGCTGCAGATGGCTCTCACGCAGCAAATGAGCCGGCAAAACTGCCCTCTCGCCTGTCTACAACCGCCGTTTTTATGACGAACCAGAGAAATCACGAAGTTGCCTTTTTTCTGGTTGCACGGCTCACGCCGTATGTGTTTTCAAATGCAGTAAACGTGCCCACTTTTGTGTTCACCCCTGCACCCAAGCACCACAAATCCCGTGTCTCTCACTCACATAAAGCGGCCACCGGCCGCTCGAGTGCTAGAGTTAGGTCACGTGTCCGCTTATTTGCGCCCACGCCTAATCACCACACGCGCTGTCACACAGCCACTCTTAACCGGTCATGTTCCACGCGTAAGAGTTGTGCCCGCTCAAACGCGCTCACACATTTTCGCGAACATTCTGCCCCCGGCGCCATGCGCCGCGCCACACACCATTTGTTCTCCGCCCAAGGTGGCCGGAACGACGAGTGTAAGGCCACACACAAGCCACTCCCTGCTCGAAGCGGCAGAGATACAGTGTGTAGGGCGGCCAGCCATCGCGAGCGATCGGCTGGCCCACAGCACAGAGAGCGCGCGCACTGCGCCCGCCCCTCCTATACAGGCCGTCGAACCCGCAAAGCGCGGCGTTTCGAGCCCGGAGGCCGTTCTATCCCGTGTGGCACACGCGAGAGCGTGGGAAGCCATTCCAGGTGTATCAGAATGGGTGCTGAAAACAGTGAAGCACGGCTACACTCTGCAGTTCGCTCGCCGCCCTCCGCGCTTCTGTGCGCGTACAGAGACGAGAGTGAGCGAGGAAGTAGCACATCTACTTCGAGCGGAGATAGCCGCACTGCTGTGCGAAGGGGCTATAGAACCGGTTCCCCATTCTATGAGCGAGTCAGGCTTTTACAGCCGGTATTTTCTCGTGCCAAAAAGGGTTGGGTCGCTCAGACCGATTCTGGATCTGAGGCGTCTGAACAAAGCTCTTATGAGAAGATCGTTCAAGATGCTCACGACCAAGCAGATCCTCGCGCATATTCGCCCGAGAGACTGGCTAATCTCCCTAGATTTGAAAGACGCATATTTTCAAATCAAGATAACGCCGCGTCACAGGCCATTCTTACGATTCGCCTTCGACGGCCAGGCTTATCAATACACCGTCCTTCCGTTCGGCCTGTCACTAGCACCCCGTACATTTACGAAGTGCATGGACGCGGCCCTCGCTCCCCTGAGAAGTCGAGGGATGCGAGTGTTGAACTATCTGGACGATTGGCTCATCCTGGCGCAGTCAGAGGCCGAGCTCCTCGCCCACAGGGCAATGCTTCTCAGCCATCTGGACAGCCTGGGGCTCACGGTCAATTGGACCAAGAGCTCATTAGTGCCCACGCAATCAACCTCATTTCTGGGTTTGAATCTGGACACTGTGGCAATGTCAGCCCGCCTGTCACCCCAACGCGCGCGCCAAGTTCGGCGCATGGATGCGTACTTCCGGCCGGGCAAAATCGCACCTCTCAAGCTCTTTCAGAGGATGCTGGGACGTATGGCCTCAGCTGCAGCTGTGCTCCAGCTGGGCTTAATGCGCATGCGCCCGCCGCAATGCTGGTTAAACGCCCGAGTGCCTCACAGAGCCTGGGCGTCCGGAGGCTTCAGGATCAGAGTGACTCAGGGCTGCGTTTCAGCCCTAGAGCCCTGGTTAGTAGCCGACTGGTACCAGCGGGGAGTGACGATGGGAGCCATCTCACACCGCAAGGTCATCTCGACGGACGCCTCCACCACGGTGTCAGGTCCAGGTGTCTGGGCAATCGGACAGAACGCCTGCTCGTGTGGGCACACAGCTCGCTGCGCTCGCTGAGAGCTGCGCACGTACCGGGCCACCTCAATGTGGGCCCGGACAAGCTGTCCAGGGGCCTCATTCTCCCAGGAGAATGGTCCCTGCACCCTCAGACAGTCCAGCTGGTATGGCGCCTATTCGGCAGAGCGGAGCTCGACCTCTTTGCAACAAAAGAGAACGCCCGCTGCCCGAGGTTTCTGTCCAAAAGCGAGGATGCGCTGTCCCAACCTTGGCCCAGCCTCCCGCTGTATGCTTTCCCGCCGATTTCCCTATTGCCCCAGGTCATAGCGAAAATCAGGGAGACGCGCCGCCTGGTGCTCCTTATAGCGCCGCGCTGGGAGAACCAGATTTGGTACCCAGAGCTGGTGAAGCTGTCGCACTCACCCCCCTGGCCAGTTCCGCTGAGAGCAGACCTCCTCTCTCAAGCAGGAGGGTCAGTTTGGCATCCCCATCCAGAGCGTTGGTCTCTGCATGTATGGGTGACCAACGGATACCCGTTGACCTGCCCGAAGGGGTTATGAACACAATTTCACACTCTAGAGCCCCCTCGACGAGGCGGTTATATAGTTCTAAGTGGTCGGTGTTCACTGAGTGGTGTGTTTCCAAGGGATTGGACCCACAGCAATGTGGGGTCCAGCGGGTGCTCTCCTTCCTCCAAGAGCTTTTGGAACTGGGCAGGTCCCCTTCCACGCTCAAAGTGTATGTGGCGGCTATAGCAGCGTTCGCTCAGACGACGCTAGGTAGCACGCTAGGAAGGAACGAGCTCATCATCCGTTTCCTCAGAGGAGCCAGACGGATGAATCCCCCGCGGCCCCCATCGGTTCCTATATGGGATCTGGCCTTGGTCCTAGAGGCCCTGAAGGCCCATCCTTTTGAACCGCTCGAGACTGTGGAACCAAGGTTCCTTTCGCTAAAAACCGCGTTCCTGATAGCTCTGGCTTCAGTGAAACGCGTGGGGGATCTACACGCGCTCTCAGTGAGCCCGACGTGTATGGAGTTCGGTCCTAATGACTCTAAGGTCATTCTCAGACCGAGGCATGGTTATGTCCCCAAAGCGATTGGCACTCCCTTCAGGGCGCAGATTATCTCCCTCTCGGCTCTGCCAGCATCCGACGAGGGGGACGGTGGCAATATCCTCTGCCCTGTCAGGGCATTGAGGGTTTATGTCACACGCTCCGCCGCCTTCAGGCGTTCTGAGCAGCTATTTGTTTCGTTTGGTGGGCGCACTAAAGGTCTCGCCTCCTCGAAACAGACCCTTTCCAGGTGGATAGTGGACGCGATTGCAACTGCATACGCTTCCAAACACCTGCAGTGCCCGCTAGGTGTCAGAGCACACTCCACCAGAGGCATGGCCTCTTCGTGGGCTTGGGCCAGAGGGATTTCCATCCACGATATCTGTATGGCGGCAGGCTGGGCCTCCCCGTCTACGTTCGTGAGATTTTACAATCTGGAAGTTCCTGCCTTACAGGCGAAAGTGTTACCAGTTCAATAGGGCTGTTGGTCCTGCCCAGTGATTCTGCGCAGACATAGCTCACATACTGGTAGTAAGTTCGGTACTAGGCTCATGTGAATTTGAAGGAGACCGGCGGTGCCGTTTCCTCATTTACGAGACGAGCTGTTGTGAGTTTGAAGGTGACCGGCGGTGCCGTTACCTCACTCATATAACAAAATATTGTGAATTTGAAGGCGACCGGCGTTGCCGTTCCCTCATTCATGAGACAAGGTGTGGTGAATTTGAAGGAGACCGGCAGGTGCCGTTCCCTCATTCATGGGCAAGGGTGTTGTAACCACCCGTTGTAACCACCCGT
The DNA here is from genome assembly GCA_023566225.1 of Romanogobio albipinnatus. Lineage (NCBI taxonomy): Eukaryota > Metazoa > Chordata > Actinopteri > Cypriniformes > Gobionidae > Romanogobio > Romanogobio albipinnatus. The sequence continues at coordinate 26,787,874 of CM042252.1, read as the reverse complement.
CAGTTCGAATGAAGTGTCTGTAGATGTGGTGGCCCGTTTTCCTTACCGGCCACCCTGCCCGAGCAGTGTTATGGTCCCCGGTTCCCTGGGATACATATGCTGTACGCGAGGCGCGCACGGCGTTGACAATATGTTCCCGTAGCGTAAGGAACTTACGCAATACGAGAGAACCTCTCGTAAGAGAACGATACTCGGTTACTTAACGTAACCTCGGTTCTCTCTAGAAGAGGGAACGAGTATTGCGTTCCTTGCCGTGCGCCCCGCGGGCTTTTACGCTTCAGAACTACGAAAACCGAATATGCAGCCCGTGAGCCCTGCTTATATACACGTGGCCACGCCCCACCTGTAGGCAAATGAAGCCAGGTGGGCGCGAAGCGCCCTCATTGGTCGCCACGTCACGCGGGCTCACCGATAGGCTGCTGCAGTTGCCAGCAGAGCAGCCAATAGCACGCTGGAATAGCCTGCTATGGTCTGCCAGGCTGCCGCACTGCGTTGACAATGTTACAAAATTAAGGATAATTTTGGGTTTTTCAGAAATCTCGAAGAAAGAATACTTTCCGTAGCGTAAGGAACTTACGCAATACTCGTTCCCTCTTCTAGAACCGAGGTTACGTTAAGTAACCGAGTATCGTTTTACCAGGTTTGTACTGTAGTCAGTATTAATGCGGTAAGACGGTGATATTAAAATACCAAATTCAATATACACCTTATTGATGTTGCATACTTTGTACAGGAAAGCAGATGAACACAGAATATTAGTGCAACACGAGGTTTCTCGTTAGGTGTTTTCCCCATCGAAACCCATTATAAAGAAAACGCGTTGCGTTCATATTCTTGCCTCATCTACTCGCCTGTATGTAGTATGCATCATCAAAAAGGTGTAAACTGAATTTGATCTTTTTAATATCACTGTTTTAGTACATTACGGCACTTTTAAGGGTGGGTTGTGCACTAAGGATTCTTTAGCCTGTCGTCAGTTCACCCTCCCTCTGCTGCTTGATCAGCTCTATAACTGTTTTACTGCGTAATTAATCTGTGTTTAAAATGAAGTGAGGCAACAATTCGATTTAAAAAAAACTCATATCAACAAATCCTTTAAACTTTGCTTAATTTAATCCTTATTGGTGCAACTCGCCCTATAGTGTTTTTCACGTTAAGCGTTTAAAAAAAAACGTCCCGCTGTTTTCAGTGATTGAAATACTCCAGCAGGTGCTGTATATGGATCATAAGTGCCCAAAATGTGCATCTTGTTCACATATATTTTTGTTTTAAGATGGAAATTTGACAGGCTTGTGCTGCCGTTCTATGGAGTTCTATGGTGGTTTTGCCCTCCAAGGCTCTGCGACAGTCACGTGACTGAAAACTATGAATTAGATGACAGGCTGGAGAAAACAAATCTTTTTTTTACGCATATTCACTTTGTCGGTCGATGGAAACTTGGCTATTGTCTACAAGGTTGTTGAAGTCAATATGAAATCGACCCCATTTACTTTATTATTAATGCTTGTTCCTGGTCTTACTGTAAAGGATTCAGAAGTGCACATTATTAAAAAAAACCTTTGTCTTCAGCCTCTGAAATGGCTGTTCCTGTTCAGCCCCCTCCAACCACTTGGCTTCATTCTGGAGTGTAACGCCCACTTTTCACAATCCTAATAAGTCTAAATAAAATGCAGAAATCTGTCATATGACCGATTATATTAGAATATTGATAATGTTTAAAAAGCATTTTAGTTTAGTAAAATACATTTATATAAAAAAAAAACATTTCTAACTTTTAGGCCTGAATACAGAATGTTTTAAGATCACATATTATGAAATAAGTAGAGTAGGGCACTGCCCCCAATCCTGAACCTAGATCCTCCAATAAGAAAAGGGAATTCACCATGGTATCCTTGTTGAAGTGAAGTGCTTTTTTAGGAATGAGGAGAGGAGTGTCCGACCGTAGAGGGGAAAGAGACTACACATCAGGTTGTGCAGTGGAGTATAATCAGAGGGACATCTTATTGCTTCTGTCAGGGCCGGTATCAGAGGAAAAACATGCAGGGTTGTGATGGGAAAAAGAAATACTTTTTTATTTCGTTGTACTGTTGTGAGCTGGTTGGTTGGTTTGTTTCAAGAGTTAGAAGAACATTTTATTAAATAATTTTTTTAAATGTATTCGCAGAAAATAAGAGTAGAAAAATAGTTCCGGAACCCAAGAGAGTATTTGATTTTTGACGTCACTGGACAAACACACTTTGACATTGTGTGATTTAAAATTTTGACATTTTCTTCATATTCTTTTTATCTCGCCTCTAGGATGTCTGCTCCTGTCTCAGGTAAGAAGACCCCCGTGGATTATGGTGTACAGATTCGCTTTATAAATGACCTGCAAGACACCGGAGGGGGGGTGAGTGGGCAGCCTCGGAAAGAGGGACCCAAAAAACAGCAGTCTCGCTATGGAGTGGCAGTGAGGGTGCAGGGCATCGGTGGGCAGCCCTACGTTGTACTGAAAGAGGGAGAGAAAGGAGATTCATATGGAGTACAGCTGAGAACCCAACCACCTGCCTACAGCAGCCTGCCTAGGTATGCACCAAATTATTATTTTATCAAATACCACATGTTTTTTTTTTTTCTTTTTTCAATATCTTTCATTTTTCATTATCTTAAAACCCTGTGAACCCTTTTAAAATAATTTTCTTGATAAAATGAACTTAATCATAAAGATTCATATATTAACATCACACCTTATAGTTGCATTTAGAGGATTAGAGCTGGCTGAGAATATAGTCAACGTTTTGAGACGATGCAAGCAATCGCATGAGAGATTCCCTTTGCTTTACATGAGTATATAATATAATGCATAATATATACAGCTTTATATATAGAGCTGTGTGATAAAACAGCTTACATTAAGTCAATATAAATAGCACTCCTAAGCAGTTTAACTGAGGAGTTAATTAAAAGTAGTCATGGCATAATACATATGCATAACACATACATATTTGATAATATCTTTCAGGACTCCAGACTAACTTTTGAGACCTGTAGCACCGGTGCCAGTTTTACTGGTCATAGAACCAGTATTAATAATTACACGTTTTTTTTGAAAATGCGCATTTGGCAGTAGCTTGAGTTGGGATGCAGATAAATTTAGCGAGACCATTTTTTTTTTTCATTAACAAAAACAGCAACATCTATAAAAATTAAGTTACAACTTCATAAACAAATATGAAGACTTCAGATGCAAAAGCCTCCAAGTTCGTCTGACATTTTTCTTTAAAATAAGCATTTTTGTCAGGCTTCTATGTAGGCTATAGGTTTCTACCCAAGTACCGGTACTTCTGAATGGGCTGAGGCTGGGATTTAGTGGGTTTGAAGTGAAAGTATTTTATGGACGTATTCTATATGCGGAGAGCATTCACTTAGTATCGTTATCTCATTTTTAACCGAAGTGGCTTTTAGAGGCTTTTGCATCTGAACTCTTCATATACCTATATGTATATACATCACCACCAGCAGTGCACCGCAATAAATTAGAAACACACACACGCAGGTTTGCTGATGGACGCACACTTGTTAATGCTGATGGTAAGGAATTACAGTTGAAACATCTCATAATTTACCTCAAACTGAGTAGCATCACTGAGAAAACATCCTGCTCAAGGTTCAGGTTGAATAACTAGTTCTTCCAATGTTTCATCGTCGATTTGGACTCGCGCTGGGATTGATTTAAAATCGATGTAATCGTTACTGTCTTTACAGTGTGTACAATCGTTGAGCTTTAGGAAGCCTCCGGGCGGAGCTTGAGTTCAGTTATGAACATTTGTTTCCGAAATACGCGTTGTAAGCGATCGCAGACCAATCATAACAGACTGGGCCATCTGACCAATCAGAGCAGAGTAGGCTCGTGGAAAGGAGGGATTTAGAGAGACTGATTCATCCATCGAGTCGTTTGAGAATCATTGAACATTGTGGTGATGTGCAATGTTTATAATGAGAAAATGATTTTTTTATTTTTATTTGATGAATGTAAACCTGTTGTAGGAGACCTCCAAAACTAAATTAGGAAACTTTAAAATAGCATAATAGGGGCACTTTAAAATTAACCATAGGTCTTCCATAGTAGCCTATAGTTGTAAATAATTGCAAGTAAAAAAACACAGCACCTCACTACCATGGTAAAAAAAATATGGATTTGGATATGGAAAAAAAAAAGTAGCCTAAACACATTTAGGGCCCTATCTTGCACCCAGCGCAATTGACTTTGTACACCGACGCATGTGTCATTCCTATTTTGCACCCGCGCAAAGCGCGCTTTTCCCTCCACAGAAGCACGTCGCTAAACTAGTGAATGAACTTGCGCTCCCTGGGCGGTTCAGCGCAAAAAAGGAGGCGTGTTCCGGCGCAAACAATCCCTGGTGCTATTTTGCTGTTCCATTAAACAATTGCGCCACTGACCAGAAAAAACCTAGTCTAAAGTCAGTGGCGCGTTGCGCGTTGTTCATTATGCTATTTTAAGGGCGCATGCTTGACCATAATGTATAGCGTGCACAACGCGCATACACTTTGCTCATGTAATCTACACAGATGCAACAGTTATTTTTGCAAATCATAAATTGTTACACTAAAAAAATATTAACACATGTGATGACGGAAATCATTGTGGTGTGCCACGAAGATGTGAAAAAATAGGCATAAATCTAGCTTACAAATTATTCAGGCTAATTATTTATTTAACCGACGCTATTTTGGGTGGGTTTCTCCCATCCCCATACAACACAACTTCTCTGTCTTTCACTGCTTTTACAAGAACATCAGTCTCCTCGGCTGTGAACCGCTCCTGGCGTGCGCCTGGTAAATACGCCATAATAATAGCAATCCATAATGGAACTTGCGCATCTGCTTTTAAAGGGAATGTTGGATGACGCTCTGATTGGTTTATTCACGTTACGCCCAAACCACACCTATGAATAATGAAGCTACTTCAGACCAACCCATTTTAGATTTGCGCCGGGCGCAAGAGTCATTTATCCCGCCGGGAAAATAGCAACAGCGCCGAGACCCGCCCACAAAGTTACTTGCGCTTTGCGCTTTGACACTTGCGTTTCAGATCGTTAAAATAGGGCCCATAGTATTTAAATACAAATGTACACAAACTGCTATTGTTATATAACAAAAATACTGTTATTATATTACATTACTAACTAATCTTTTATGTCTACAATATAATATAACACAATTCGATATGACTCACATTTCTGCAACAACAGTTAGTGTTACCACAGTAAATCCATGGTAAATGTTGGTGATTTGTGGGTTGAAAAGCCTTCTAACCGTACTGGTGGGGCACAATATTTCTCATGTTTCCATGTCAGTGTTGTTGAGAATGTCAGTGCCATTTCATCTGGCTCTAAGCTAGTTTAAATCGATGTGTCTGTTTGTGTGTTAGGAGGAGAGAGGATGGGGTAATCCAGGGTCCGTATTTCTCATCTGGAGATAACACCCCCCTGCGCCGGGCTCAGTCTCATGGCTCCCTGTTGGAGAGAGAAAACAGCAGCGAAGACTTTACAGATCAACTCCGACGGCCGCTTGGTGATGGACGCTCTGGTAGCTACGCCAACCTGGATGGAGGTGTTGGTATGGGACCAGAGAGGGAGCGGCCCAGAGAAAGGATTGAGAGAAATCAGTGGGGCGGCTCTTACCAGACAGGGCTGAATGGCACTTTGGGAAGAGGGAGAGGTGGAGGCAATCATTACACCTCATCCGAATCAATCGAAATATCTCCACACAACCAGCACACTCGCATCCAGTCAGCTCAAAGCTCCAACCGTCAGACTCCTGCCCACAGACTCATCGACAGGTTCGATGGGGGCTCTGCTGCACAGACGGATAACACTGGGACCACCACCAGGGGGCGCTATCCCATCCTCAATGCTGATGACAGACCTGCCTCAACCTCACCATTACCGGTTTCATCTCTCGTTCCAAACACATACTCTTCACCACTGTCTTCCTCCCCTGCATCTGCCTACAGCAGTCTGGGACACGGTTTAGGTTCTGTCGCCAAGGTCATGGCTGTCTCTTCATCTGCTCCAGTTGATGCACATGTGAGTGATGGGTGGAATATATTGAGGCTTGTTAAAAGTATGCTATATTTTTTTTTTATCTAGACTTTGGAATTCTCTTTGCATTTGGAAGTGCACCTCTGATGACTTAAAAGGCTGTCAGGGCTTTGGAACGTTGTAATTTGAATAGGTTACAGTAAAGCAATTCATCAACCTGATACTCTATTCTCTCTGGCATTGAATGTCATTTAGCTTAATGTAACCTGTTGGTGTCAGCAGACAAAGGCCCAATCCCAATTCTATTTTATACCCTTTTGCCTTCCCCTACACCTACCTGTTCCCCATGCCCCTTGAAACCAGTATTTAACCAGTATGAACAGCAATGAAGTGCATAGTCGGGCACGAGCACGTTTAAAAAATTATTCACTCCCAACAGATTTTTGAGCTGTATTTGGACTTAATAAAAAGCCGCTCATTTTCAGTTCAAAAACGTATGAGCCTTAGAGTTTCCTAAGATGATACAGAATGATACAGAACATACAAGACTAGTGAAGCCGCTTTTCCATCGGGCCAAACTGTTCTCTTAACCGTTCTATTCTGTGCTGATCTGAACCGTTTTCTACTGTGGTGCTGCGATAATGTTCATACGTTATATGTCAAGTCAGTCGTTACCTTGGTAACGCAATATTACTATTATTACAAAGTGTTCACATCACTCAAATAGTGTGTTTAGCAAGCTACGGAGATGCACAAGTGATCGATCCCGAGTGGCAACATACACACATTCCAGCAGCACGGTAGTCGGTGGAGGGAAACTCCTCATACCCCTTCATTTGAAGTGTGGTCCTGAAAAATCTTATTTTGAATGGTTATCTGGCCCTTACCCCTACCACTCCAGCCAAAAGAGATTCGAGACACCCCTACCCCTTCACGTGAATGTGCAAAACGAAGGGGTAGGGGAATGGTAAGGGCTTAGGGGTAGAAATGGTGTTGGGCCAAAGTGTTACTACTCTGATGTATCAATTGTAACCCACTCCGTAGACTGTTTAAGAAATGTTTCTTAATTGTTTTGCTCAAATTGTGTGTGGGTTGTGTTTGATGTTTAATAGACCGTTTTCTCCATTTAGGTAACCCCTGACCTGTTGATGGACCAGGGTCAAAGTTCAGGGTCAGAGTTCTCAACTGAAGATCAGATACAGCAAATAATCTACGATGTTCTACGTCAGGGGTAAACCATTGTTCTGATGAGTAAGCAATATATTAAAACTGAATGTCATTAGTAACATTTTGTTTCTCCTAATTCCTCAGGAGTACAGAGGGAGATGCTTCCATTAAGCGCAGAGTTCGAGTCATCTGTAATAAGATTCAAGGCATGAAGGTACAGTGTATCTTAGTTAATCACATTTTGAACATTACTATTTGTCCACTCTGAACATAAAACATACCAACACATGATCATGTAACAAACTCTACATTTAAAACTAATGAACAACTTTTATTGAGGGTGCATCCACCTTCAGTATGACACAACCAGTTCAGCTCAAAGCTTAACATCTGTTCCCAAAACTATTTCAGATGAACTGAAGCACAATTTGTGACAAAACAAACAAAAAAGGCAAAACAAATAATAAAATGTGTACAGGATTCGAAATTAAATTACTTGTATCATGAAAGGCAGTTCATGAGTATTAAACCAGAGACTGTATTTGTGTAATTTGTGCAAAAGCTGTTGGCTTTTTTTTAATTGAGAGAATGCTTGTTTGTTTACTCTACAATGTACACTTTTAGTGCAATTTGAGCTGTTATTGAGACAGAGATCATGACAGACAGTTTTGGATATTGCCTCCATTCCCAATTCAAGTATGTAAAATATATACTTGTATTATCTACTTAGAAAATAGCTGCACAGGGTGTAACCAAGATAACCACAGAGTCAACTGACTTTGACTAAACCCAGCTGCGAATAAATCTGTCATGTAAAAAAAAAGCTATCATAAACAAGTGTCAGCAGTGAGAGGTGATTTACTCTAGTGATAAAACACCCAGTCTGGCTGTGGAGGTAGGCTCAGTTGGCATTGTATTCAGTACTCAGACAGGCATTGCTAAAATGGGCATTACATTTGATGGCTTTTTAGGTGTTGGCATCTTTTGCTAAGCTGTAATGAATTGGCAACAGATCCCACCTCACTTACAACAGCTGAGCCCATTTTAGAGTGAAAGGAGTAAGGAATGTTTTTTTCCGCCATTAGCTACACACACAACACATTTTACTAATGGACTCAAAAGTCTGCCAGTCTAATCTAATATAAATGTATAAATCCCAATAATATACCATAAGAAATTATAAATAAGCACTTAAAAAGACTGCAATACAATATCCCTGTCAATCTTATATTTATATAATTGTATAAGTTTATGTTTGAAATGCAAAGGCACCAGAGTTGCTCTTTGAGACAAACAGTGGACCATTTAGCCTCAGTATAATTACCTAACATACAGAGAGGATCTAGATGCCTGATGAATGCGTCTGGGTTTTTCTGCCAGGAACAAGTTACCATCATGGATGAGCTTCTGAGCAACTGAGCTCAAGATAATTATGAGAATTTTAAAACTGGCACAGCGAATCAAAAAGAACTGGAAGTGACTTTAAGTAAAAAGTATTTTGTGTGAATGTTTTTTTTTAATAGTACTAGTAATTCTGTGTAACAATGGTCTAATAGCCTTTGATTTTCATGTGGGATAAAACATCATATGTATGTATAATATTATACAATAGTCTTTCTTGAATGCTGAGCTTTTGGGAAAATTTTATAATGTAGAAATCTCATAAACACTTCACTTGTGAAGTAATGATTTCTTTAAAGCAAAGGGCTGTTTTTTAGTTAGCAATTTCTTAGAATGGTGAACTTTTACACAGGATTAAACCTATTGTGTCTCAACAGGGGTAGCAAACCACTAATGACTACTGTCATCTAGATACTAGCATAGAGGTGGACTTGGATTATAGTGTCTTGGGGCTAATTGGAGCATAATTGTTGCTCCTTGTTTACATGAAAAACAATTTGACGCATATGACCGTCCTGGTTAGTCCTGTTAGCCACTGACAGACAATGCATGGAGAGGGCAAAACAATGGAAACACTTGATGTCAGTTTACAATTTTCTTGCACTGTTGTGGAATTATCCTGTCCTGTCAGAGATCTTAGTAGATATAGACAGTCTAGATATGTTTGTATACAAATCTGCTCATACATTTACACTCACCTAAAGGATTATTAGGAACACCATACTAATACTGTGTTTGACCCCATTTTGCCTTCAGAACTGCCTTAATTCTACGTGTCATTGATTCAACAAGGTGCTAAAGCATTCTTTAGAAATGTTGACCCATATTGATAGGATAGCATCTTGCAGTTGATGGAGATTTGTGGGATGCACATCCAGGGCATGAAGCTCCCCGTTCCACCACATCCCAAAGATGCTCTATTGGGTTGAGATCTAGTGACTGTGGGGGCCATTTTAGTACAGTGAACTCATTGTCATGTTCAAGAAACCAATTTGAAATGATTCAAGCTTTGTGACATGGTGCATTATCCTGCTGGAAGTAGCCATCAGAGGATGGTACATGGTGGTCATAAAGGGATGGACATGGTCAGAAACAATGCTCAGGTAGGCTGTGGCATTTAAACGATGCCCAATTGGCACTAAGGGGCCTAAAGTGTGCCAAGAAAACACCCCCCACACCATTACACCACCACCACCAGCCTGCACAGTGGTAACAAGGCATGATGGATCCATGTTCTCATTCTGTTTACGCCAATTCTGACTCTACCATCTGAATGTCTCAACAGAAATCGAGACTCATCAGACCAGGCAAAATTTTTCCAGTCTTCAACTGTCCAATTTTGGTGAGCTTGTGCAAATTGTAGCCTCTTTTTCCTATTTGTTGTGGAGATGAGTGGTACCCGGTGGGGTCTTCTGCTGTTGTAACCCATCCGCCTCAAGGTTGTGCGTGTTGTGGCTTCACAAATGCTTTGCTGCATACCTCGGTTGTAACGAGTGGTTATTTCAGTCAAAGTTGCTCTTCTATCAGCTTGAATCAGTCAGCCCATTCTCCTCTGACCTCTAGCATCAACAAGGCATTTTCGCCCACAGGACTGCCGCATACTGGATGTTTTTCCCTTTTCACACCATTCTTTGTAAACCCTAGAAATGGTTGTGTGTGAAAATCCCAGTAACTGAGCAGATAGTGAAATACTCAGACCGGCCCGTCTGGCACCAACAACCATGCCACGCTCAAAATTGCTTAAATCACCTTTCTTTCCCATTCTGACATTCAGTTTGGAGTTCAGGAGATTGTCTTGACCAGGACCACACCCCTAAATGCATTGAAGCAACTGCCATGTGATTGGTTGATTAAATAATTGCATTAATGAGAAATTGAACAGGTGTTCCTAATAATCCTTTAGGTGAGTGTATATTCCCATGCAAGATGTTGATCTTATTTTTTAAATGAATAATAAAAATGAATAATTATATTATTTATTACATTCTGAATGATGTTATATTGCAGGTCCTGCAAGCTTTGCACATTTGATTTTTTTCCCCACAAAATCATATTGGGTATCATTTCTCTACTCAGATCATATTGCGTATCATATATTTGTCACAAAAGACTGCAAGCAGCAGTCATTGATGCAACAAAATAATTATTTACATCTTTGTGGCTTTCCTGTAGCTCTACAGTAGAGCGTGGCACTAGCGACGCCAAGGTCATGGGTTCGATTCCCAGGGAAAGCAAGAACTGACAAAATGTTAAAAATGTGTACTTTGAATGCAATGTAAGTCACTTTAGATAAAAGCGTCTGCCAAATGCATAAATGTAAATGTAAATCTTTGAGCTTTCAAAAGGGGGAAGTCATATTAGAAAAGTGATATGTAAACTTATGAGCATAACCATAGAACCACTATCTCTTAAATTTCAGGTGAGCAAATCTGATGACTTGAAGGAGGAGCTTGAGAACTGTCTGGATGAAAATGTACAGCTGCAGGAACAGCTGGGAAGGAAGAACACAGAGCTGCACCAAACACATTCAGAGTAAGATAAACCAACATGGATATTCACACATCTGCGGTTTATGTGCAGTGCAACAGAAGGTATAGTTGTATTTGTGTGCTTATTTCTCTCTCAGGCTAACTCAGTTGCGAATGGACAGAGAGAATGCAGAGTCTCATGTTAGAGACCTGGAGGATCAGCTGGCAGGACTACAGGAGGAGCTGAGGAGAGAGACAGACAACAAGGCTCAAGCTGACACAATGCATATGGTGATCACACACACACAACACAAATACACACAGTGTCAATTAGACCAGGGGTGTCAATTGGGTATGACAGGGTATGGCGACTGCCATGTCAAGTCAATGCAACTAATATTTGTTTTTATTCATTGCATTATATTACTAGTGTAACTTGTAATTTGTATTTTTAAAAGTAAGAATATAAAAGCGTTCTTGTTGTTATATTCGTGTCATGTGAGATAAACGCCATGGTATTTTCACAACATGATATTACAGCGTTGAGTATGAATCCAATCACAGGTAGACTGGGTAAACCCAGCCTGATCTGCCGGTGATTTGATTTTGCCCTGCAACTCTGGAAACCTGTACATTTATTTCTACTGCTTCTGTTACACTTCTGCGGGAACCAATGACAGACTGGCTTATCCACCTGGCACGTTATTGGCGGGTTTAACACGATGACAGATCACACGTTGATCATGCCTCTTGTGGTCTGATTGGAGTCATTTGAATTATGCTCGTTGATCACGCCTCTTGTGGTCTGATTGGTTGAAGGACTATCCAATTGTGTACAGAGTCTTTTGAATTATGTTTGTTGATCACGCCTCTTGTGCAGTAGAAAATACAGAGCAGACTCCCCAGACCAATGTTCAATCTTAAATTGAGCTTGGTCTGGTGATAGCCTGACAAAATCACAAGGATTTCGGTTGAAAATAATGACCAGTCAGAGGTGTTTAAGTTACCGGTAGTGAGAATCCGCTCAGTAGCTCTCAAAACTCGAAATGAGTTTATATTCAGCGCAAATTCTGCACGTGCACAAATGCTCTCATTATAACAAACAAAGCGACATGCGATTTAAAAAGCATCTTTTCCAAGTTCATCAGAGACGCCACAATTCTATTTTAGAAACGGTTTCTATTTTTCTGCAATGTCGCATCTGGTACAACAACACAAAGTATGGAAATGATAATCTCAGGTAATGTTTATGTGGTTTATTTAAAGGTGCTGTATGTAAGATTTTCACTTTACTAAAGCATAAAAATACCATAATATGCTTGCAGATATTTAGGAAACATGCTAAATTCACCTACTCGTTTCTCTGAAAAACAGTGCTACAGCTGGTTATTCTACTTTGAAATGTGTGTTCAAACAAGTGTATTCTATGACAAAGATTGTTTTAGTGACTCAGTATGTATTCAACAAAAATGGTGTAATATTTATGAATTTGATTATGTACTTTCCTTGCGAGTGCCGTCAAAATTAATCTCTGGTGCCGTGCGCTTGCCATGAGAGCCTGCCCACATGCTGTTCTGATTGGCTGTGGTTTTTGATTGATTGACTTTTAGTTTTACGAATAAGGACCATCTTTTTAGGATGAACAAAAATGTTTTTGTAATCATATCAAAAATAACATTTAAATTGGATAATATTCATTATTTTGAGTTTTTGAAGTGCTGGAAAAATTTCTGTGAGAAAGTGGGACTGTCATGTTGAGGGAATAAGATTGGATGACGTCATCAGGGTCTGCCATACATTGGCTTTTGGTTAATTGACGCCAATGCCCCAGACTAAGACTAAAATGGTCTGTGACTTTTATTTGAAGATTTTATCTTTTTGAAACCTGTGAAAACCCTTACAAATGTTTCATTCACACGTAATGTACACACTTGGCTGCTGACAATAATTACAAGATACTAGTTGTAAAATAATGTCACTATGCTGGTATTGAAATTATTTAAAAAAAAGTTATGATTTGTGTGTACAGGAGTTGATGGCAGTGAGAGCTGATTTGGCTGAAGCTGCAGCCCTGCGTCAGAAGCAGGAGGACATTCTGAGGCAGAGAGAGAGGGAGCTGACTGCTCTAAAGGGGGCACTGAAAGATGAGGTCTCCACACATGACAAGGAAATAGAAACTCTCAGAGAGCAGTACAACCAAGACATGGAGCGACTACGAGCGAGCATGGAGCAAGTTTCACAGGTACACATCCAAGAGTCTTTAAAATGTACAGGAAATTGAAGGCACTCAAGAAAGAACCCTGATGAACACCTACAATAAAAAAATAAAATGAGCCCGGTTGAAACTTGAGCCTTTTGTGTAGGAATCATAGTGCACATATGTACAACAATATCTCTGTGCCTTAGTCTCAGGCAACTATTGAAGCTGAGCGTCACCGTGTGAATTCTACGGTAAGGTCTCTTCAGCAGCAATTGGAGGAGAGCAGAGATGAGGGAAACCATTGGAGAGAGCAGTTCCAGTCCAGCAGGGAAGAACTACGTAACACCAAACAAGAGTGAGTCACACTTGCACTGGTTAGTTTTTTTGGTATAGTTTAGTTAGTTTTGCATTATGCTTTTGTTAATATGTTTATGTCTCTCCTTTTTCATTGTACACATTTTGTCGATGCAGTGGACAACGGGTTCAACCTAAAGCAGAGTGAGATGCACTCTCAGAGTAGCTGAGACAAAATTGTAGATTTATTTGTAGAGATGAGATTGCAACTATTAGTAATTTGTAAGTCTGCTTTGTAGAGTCTTTGTAGAGTCTCCTGCAACCGTGATTTCAAACAAATGATTTAATAATACATTTAATAAATGCTTTTGTGTGAAATTTTTCAAATGTACTAAATCACAATTCTAAAACATTAAATCCTTACTAAATTCAGAGGAACTAGCTTTTATATAATCATAACATATTATGATTTTTTATATACTGTATTATAAACTGAAATATTTGGAAACAAAGGGCCAGATTTACTAACAGCTTGCGCCAGCGCAAACGCTCTTGTGGCGTTCAAAAACTACTGTCAGGATTTACTAAAGACGCACAGTGATAAATTAGCACTGAATTTATGGGAGAAGAGTATTTAAATGAATCAAGCAAGGTGATTTACAAAAGTTTGCACTCGTAAATGTATTGTTTGTGCCATTATTTGTTTATTTTAAACAAAACGCTAACGGGTTGATTGCGTTGCTTTAATTTGTGCGTCGTCAATAGATCACGCGCAGAACTGTCCACTCCCATTGGCACTTTTTGCGCTCTCACTCTAATTTGCCCTTTAATTCGCACCCTAGCGGCAGAAAATTTATTTTGCCGCAAGTGTAGTCTAGCAACTCTCGGTAGACCTGAGAGCTGGAAAAACCAAACTCTGGTCAGGCCAATCACAGCGTGTGTCGAGTCGGTGGGTGGGCTTAACATAATGACGGCACGTCACGGCAGAGTTGCAGAGGTTCTGCGTGCTACTCGTAAACAAAGCTGACGAACAGCGTTCTTTTGAATCCGCTTTGGCCGCGACTCTGGAAGACTTGGAGTTAAGCTTTTCTTTGAGAAAAGAACAAAGAACGGCACTGAAGTCATTCTTAAGAAAAGAAGATATGTTCGAAGTTTTGCCTACCGGATACAGCGAAAGTCTATCAACTAACGTTAGCTCCGCGTCACCTTCTTCTTCGCTCTGGTTGGTTGTGGCGCTCATGGCGCTATCCAATTGCGTGCAGAGGGAATTTGAAAGACAACCGTTTATCCCGCTCCTCGGATTGAGCCCTGTCAATGGTGAGTTTCCAGACCCAACATCTTGATGTGGGTCTGGCTTGTCAGGCTACTGCTAATCTGCAAATTAAGATAATTTCTCCATTTCTAAATGGTTTGCCTGTAACAGAGCAAGATGGCACCATTAATTGAGACGGAGTCTAATGAAATGTGCACATAGGGAACATTACTTTCATCTTTTTAATCACATTATGGTGGATCTTGACATTAAATCAATAGTTTGTCCACCTAAATGAACATCATCAGGAAATTTAAGGAGCTCTGTCATTTTAACCTGCTATACACAGCAGAATATGTACATATTTGTTATTAATCACTTAGTTCATCTTTTTTTGTGTTTTGTATATTTTTTTTAATATATGTTTATACTATGTAAATGTTAGGTTACTCCAGTCTCGTCTGGAGAAAGAGGAGTTTGAGGAGGAGCTGAAAGATCTGCAGGTGAAGGTCAGCACAATGAAACAGCAGATACCAGATCCCAAACAGACACAGACAGTCAGCCAGGTACATACATACAGTACACTCTCATCTGCTTATGAATGTTCAGTAAATAAATGTTCTCACATTAAGACTTAAAGTTCTCATTGTATTTTCATAGGAACTTGAGCGTGGTCGTGCTGACCTGCAGAAGGCCAAAGCAGATATGGATAAATTAAAAACAGATCTTGACAAGAAGACAATGGAAATCGTGTTATTAAAGAAGAGCAAACAGGAGCTTGAAGCAGAGCAGAAATATGAAATTGACAGGCTGAAGGACCAGTCACGGAGAGATAAGGAAGAGCTCACAAAAGCTCATGAGAGGGCCAAACAGGTACAGTGTGGCTAAAATTATGACATAAAAACAGTTCCTCCTCCCTTTGTGTTTTATATATGATTTTTTATAAACCACCGACAGCTAGCTGAACCCTCATTGGTGGAGGCCTTGCGCAGTGAGTTGAGTGACATACAAGAGGAAGTGGGCCGACTGCGCAGCCAGCTGCTCTCAGCTGAAGAAGAGCTGCAGACAGAGAGAGACAAACTCAGCTCTGCTCAAACCCAAGCAAACAATCTGACACATGAGCACAAGGAACTTGAGGAAAGCAACACGCGCATGAAGGAGAGGCTCACACGCCTTGAGGTTAGGACACACATTAACATAAGCTACATCTAACCTAACACTTTTTTTCCCTATGTTTTGGCCTTCCATCCATGCTGAGACTAGCTTTAAGACATTCTCCCAAGTTTATAAATTTGCCGTTTGTTTATGATGCATGTTTAGTCGTGACGCATATTGTATCTGTCTGCTATATGCTGTTCAATTTCAGTGTTGCTAAAGATAAATGTTATTTGGTACAATCTTTATATTACATTCCTGCAAAGATGACAACTTTTGACAAATTTACTCTGTTGCTATCCTCCGTCAAAAAAACAAGGGCAGTTGCATTTTAGTCCATACATTGACTGGCAATTGAGTGCGACCTGGACGCTTACCAGTAAGTGTTCAGATATTTTGCTGATAAATGGATATTGCCAGAAGAATAGTATAAGAACTTTATTATGTCTGGTCTCTCTGTATCATCTCAGTGAGCTTTTATGTTTTACACATGCAGTAAGATTAATGTTTTCTGATGTTCAACTTTTCAGTTTGGGTGAGAAACATGAGGAAAACACTAATATGGACTGAGAGTGTTTTGAAATAAAACACAACATTTTCAAATGATTCCGCATTAATGTAGACACATAGTTATATAATGGTACACTTTATTTTCCCTCTCATTTAGACTATAACAATCTGTTTTCATCAGTTAATGGTTGAAAACTCTCACAGTTATTGTGTTTTCATGATCCTATCTGACACTTTCGAAATCCCTAGTTGATGTCATGCATTCAAACACACACATTACTCCTTCCGCTCATCTGTTTGCTCTCTTTTTTCTCTGACATGTTTAAATGTCTGTGTCTGTAGTCTCAGCTGCAGGAGCGCACGTCTCAGAGTATTGAGGCCGAGCAGGAGCAACAGGAGGAGACCAGGAGACTGAGGCAGCAGCTGGAGGAGTCCAGGCGCGAGAACTCCAGACTGGGCTTGGAGAGGGACGAGCTGGCTCGTAATCTGGAAGAGAAGGAGAAGGACAGAGACTCAGTCCGCAAGGAGAATACACAGCTCGATGACCAGAGGAGGCAGCAGGAAAGAGCGCTAGACAAACTCAATAAAGAGGTATGTGCTCTTGTGTCATTTTTCATTGTTATTAGTCGTTTTTTTCTAATCTCCCCCTTTTGCTTCCTCCTGCCCCTTTCCCTCGCTTTTTCTGTTAGATGGAACGCTTGTCTGCAGCATCCCATGAGGAGGTGCGGCTCCTGCAGGCTCAGCTGGATGAGCAAAGAGAGAAGTGGAGGAAAGAGCAGCAGGACACGCATAAAAGCACCAAAGAGAAGCTCAGTGAGCTGGAGAGAGCGCAGAGCACCATTCATTCCCTACAGGAGGAGGTGCCACACTGATTAATTTGCTTGACCAAATTCAATATTTGTATGAGGCCAGTCAACAATTTGTGGTGATTCCATTTTGTTTGTTTTTAGTTGGCCCGTCAAAAGAAGGAGCTGTTCTCAAGTTATGAGGATCGAGACAATGCTTTATTAGATAAAGAGCTGCTCACCAATCGCCTCAAGCATCTGGAGAGTGAGATGGAGACTCAGCGTACCACACAAAACGACCGTTCACGAGAGATCCGCAGCTTGGAGGTGTGTTTCACCTTCACATTTCCACATCTGGTGTCTTGGAGATCATAGTGTGGTGGTGTAACTCTCTCTTCACTGTATGTTATGTTTGTCTCCACCTGCAGGACAAAATCAAGCATTTGGAACTTGAATTGGATGAGGAGAAGAACAGTGCGGAGATGTTGGCAGAAAGAATCACCAGGAGCCGAGATCAGGTATGCATACACTGTTATCATCGGTGGACATCAGGGACTTAGCCCATAAGTGCCATATTATAACACAGAACTACTGTATTATTGTAAATTATTCATAAAGTATGAACTAAAAATGAAGAAAAATGTAATTAAATGCTTTAATGTAAATGTGGGCCTGTGTGTAGATTGAACAGCTGCGTGCAGAGCTCATGCAAGAACGATCCTCCAAACAAGACCTGGAGCTGGACAAAAATGCTCTGGAGAGACAGGTACGCCTCATGACCATTCAACAGTATGGTAGATTTATCTGTCATAGTGTATGCTGCATTCTCTTTGACTGAGTTTCTGTGGTAATAAGTGTGATAAGACAAGTGTAGAAAAAAAATTGGCCACAGGATTTCATCTAGTCTGGATCTCTTTCAGATAAAGGAGTATAAGTCCCGTTTAACTGAGATGGAGGGCCAGTCACGTTCCTCCACTGGTGTGTCTCAGCTGGAGAGCAAAATCCAGGAACTCGAAGAGCGACTGCGCACAGAGGAGAGGTAAACAAAGGACCTAATGAACTGAAGTTATAAAACCACTACCATGAAGTGGCAGAAACAATTACATTACCCACAAAGCACTGCAGAATGCTTGAAAAAAGCACTCCTCTTTAATCAATTTAGGCTTATAGAAAATACAAAGACTGCAGATATTGCAGTTCTTAAAGGGGGGAGGGGGTAACTCACACAGTTTCAGCCAATCTCATGTTAAACTTGAGTACCTATAGAGTAGTATTGCATCCTTCATATCTCCAAAGAGTCTTAAGTTTTATCATATTTATAAAAGACAAATACGCTGTACTGATTTTTTTTCAGAAAACAGCCGAACTTGTGGCGGAGCTAAAGAGAGCACACACTCTCTCTCACACACACACACACACACACACGATCCCTCCCTGGTTAACTTTCGATTCCCTATACATTCGTGTTGTTTACATTATATGCACTTTGCGTACCGATTGCCAACAAAACGTAGACATTTGACATTTGATTTCACTCACCGGTTTCCACTCATGACTGGGACTGCATCCACTGTTTAACCTTGGGTTATTTGGGAATCTGAACAAGGTTATCTTTCCCTCACAACCAGAAACACACTTTTTTTTGACATTGTTGATTTTGTGGTCTAAAATTGAAATTGACATGTTCGAAATTTTGGCCGTGTTTAGCATGAGATTCAAACTCTTTAACAGTGTAAATAAGTCATAATACATAAAATAGCATTAGCCCCCCGCTTTTAAAGTGGCTCATGAGAAATTCTTCTGTAATTAATTCAATTTGATTTTACTACATCTATTAAAATGGTCATGAGGTTCATTTGCTACTTGATGAGATTTTAATTTGCCCTACCAATATTTTTACTGGCATCACTACAAAAAAGTTTTTGTATATGCTCTAGGAAACATTAAAAAGTTACATCAAAACAGCCCCTGAAGAATCTTAAGTGTAAGAAAACATTCCATACACTACAGATTCAGCACATCCTGTGGTACAAGCACATAGTTGTTGTTTTTTTTCTTTCAGAGAGAAGACCTCTGTACTATCCTCTCAGCGACGGTTGGAGAGGAAACTAAAGGAGCTGAACATCACCCTGGATGAGGAGAGACAGCAGCACACAGAGCAGAGAGACCAGGTGAATCATATACACCTTACATGTACACATATAGAGCAGTGTGTATTGTACAACATGCGATGATCTGTGTATTTGCTTGATAGACCTGTGGAGTGTTTCTGTGTTTAATGCATGTGGTCCTGCAGCTGACTCTGCGTGTGAAGGCTCTAAAGCGGCAGGTGGATGAGGGAGAGGCAGAGGCAGAACGGCTGGAGGGATTGAGGAGGAAGGCCATCAGAGACATGGAGGAGCAGCAGGAACAGAAGGATGCGCTGCAGTCCAGAGTCACTGTGCTAGAGACTGAACTTAAGTAAGTGTGTGTGACTGAGCATGTAAAGTCATTTTTTTTATATACAGGGCATGACATTAACACCTGCCAACTTACCATTTGCGAGTAGATTTTCAGCAGAGAAAACCGTTTCAAACAAAGATCACAGCAGAACCATAGCGTATCTAATGTGACTGGCATAAAGTTCGATATTCGCTAAATTGGGGACTGTCTCTAAAGTTACATACAATATTGGTATATAGGTGCTGGTCATATAATTAGAATATCTTCAAAAAGTTGACTTATTTCACTAATTCCATTCAAAAAGTGAAACTTTCCATTAATTACACACAGACTGATATATTTCAAATGTTTATTTCTTTTAATTTTGATGATTATAACCGACAACTAAGGAAAATCCCAAATTCAGTATCTCAGAAAATTTGAATATTACTAAAGACCAATACAAAGAATGGATTTTAGAAATCTGAAAAACTGAAAAGTATGAACATGAAAAGTAAGAGCATGTACAGCACTCAATACTTAGTTGGGGCTCCTTTTGCCTGAATAACTGCAGCAATGCGGCGTGGCATGGAGTCGATCAGTCTGTGGCACTGCTCAGGTGTTATGAGAGCCCAGGTTGCTCTGATAGTGGCCTTCAGGTCTTCTGCATTGTTGGGTCTGGCATATCGCATCTTCCTTTTCACAATACCCCATAGATTTTCTATGGAGTTAAGGTCAGGTGAGTTTGCTGGCCAATTAAGAACAGGGATACCATGGTCCTTAAACCAGGTACTGGTTGCTTTGGCACTGTGTTCAGGAGCCAAGTCCTGTTGGAAAATGAAATCTGCATCTCCATAAATTTGGTCAGCAGTAGGAAGCATGAAGTGCTCTAAAACTTCCTGGTATACGGCTGCGTTGACCTTGACCTCAGAAAACACAGCGGACCAACACCAGCAGATGACATGGCACCCCAAACCATCACTGACTGTGGAAACTTTACACTGGACCTCAAACAACGTGGATTGTGTGCCTCTCCTCTCTTCCTCCAGACTCTGGGACCCTGATTTCCAAAGGAAATGCAAAATTTACTTTCATCAGAGAACATAACTTTGGACCACTCAGCAGCAGTCCAGTCCTTTTTGTCTTTAGCCCAGACAAGACGCTTCCGACGCTGTCTGTTTTTCAAGAGTGGCTTGACACAAGGAATGCGACAGCTGAAACCCATGTCTTGCATAAGTCTGTGTGTAGTGATTCTTGAAGCACTGACTCCAGCTGCAGTCCACTCTTTGTGAATCTCCCCCACATTTTTGAATGGGTTTTGATTCACAATCCTCTCCAGGGTGCGGTTATCCCTATTGCTTGTACACTTTTTCTCTACCACATCTTTTCCTTCCCTTCGCCTCTCTATTAATGTGCTTGGACACAGAGCTCTGTGAACAGCCAGCCTCTTTTGCAATGACC